>JAGYYN010018051.1:0-10157 GCA_021441665.1 Euplotes cf. woodruffi 2 WChen-2021 | reverse complement strand
TATCCTCGACAACGACTGACTTTGATTGCTCTTGCGTATTCCCTTCGTTCATTGCATCGTTTCTATGGTGTTTATTTAGCCTTGTATATTTCATAGCGGTCTTTAAGCATTCTGATTCTTTTCCACCGGATTTTGTCGTGATAGTTACTTCCTCACCTGCTTAATTTCGTCTTCTTCACTTTTGGTGCCAAATGAGTCCAGCGGTCTGGAAGATAGTTATCGTCGCTTACTTGTCGATGAGTTCTTCAAGTTCGAAGCCTAAGTTTAGTCATAACGACGTTATTATATTTTTGTGTTTTTGGTCTTCTATAAAATCAATATGTAAACCTTGTATTGGCTTTTGAACGCTTACTGCTATTCTGAACGTTGCTGAGATAGAAATACTCCAACGACTTTGTCTTCGGCGCCTTTGGGTTACCTAACTTTTCAAAGAATTTCCCAGATGGTGATTGACTTAGTGATTCTGAACCTCTTACTACAATTACTTTTATTTTGATTGTTAAGTTTACTAAGCTTTTAATTTGCAAAATCATAAGTTTAGTTTACCATTTGGAGGTTGCAGAATTCTCATATGGCTGCTGTCTCTATACCTTCGAGTCATTGCTGTTGTTTTATTTTCAATATTTAGTTATATTTTAGCTACGCTTTAATTCAGGCATCAACTTAGATATTGAGCAGTTTAAAATAATTTTCTAAGATTTAGCTATATTAAGAAAATATGGAAGAGGAAAAGTCTTTTGATACAACAGCTGCATCAAGCGCAAGTGAAAGTAGCCCAGATAATAAAAAGATGCAGATCAGCTTTTCAGATAACATGTGGGGATCTATCGACGCAATCAAGGAGAACTCGAAAAAGGGCATAATGATCTTAGAAGGACTGTCTAATTTTTCAAAAGGGTTTCATAGGTCTTATGAAACTTACACAGCAAATATAGTAAAAGCACTAGACCAATTTGAAAAAGACATCATGAAGTATAATTGTCTGGACACGACAACAATTTGAATGTCTTCTCTCTGCTCAGAAATGAGAAACATGGTGAACAATATGAAGATCAAGATATCAGAATTTGATGATTTGATAAACCTTCCACTGGTGAGCTTCACAAGGCACTACAATGATCAAAATAAAAAGTGAATTGATGATTCAAAGAGATACATAAATGAAGTGGAGACAGCAAGAAAGCTTGCTCTCAAATCCCAGTCCTCATACTATAAATAAATGCGAAATGAAGAAAGACTGCGAAGATGAGATTGAATTCAAGATTAAACAACACGAAGAAGGCCTGATCGAAATAGAAGAAGTCCAAGAAGTTGCTAATAAAGCAGTAAACATAAAATACAAAACTGAAATGTCTCTCCAAGATTACAAAAATGATGTCGAAGAGCTTAACAATCTAATTTCTCAAGCGAACAAAAGATATAAACCATCACTTGACTTGCTCCAAAAGTATGAAGAAAGAAGGATAGATTTTGTTAAAGCGACGATGCAAAACTTCATGAAGTACTTCTCTGACTGCAACATGGTCCTGCTTGAGAAAGAAGACAAATTTAGTGATTCTGTTAAAATGATAAACAGCCACACTGATCTGCAGATATTCGTTGACGAGTACAAAAGCAGGCCAGATAAAGATTCGCTGCTTACCAAAATGACAGTTCAGCACTATGAACCGAAACCAAAACGAGTTGTTAAAAAGAATGAAATCGACCGACAAAACAGCAATTATGCAATTAATGGGGATGGTGAAGAACCTGATGTCGACCCCCACACTAAAGAACAAATCGACGCAACTGTAAATTTCATCAAGGACAAAATTAAGGAAATGGTGAGTCAGCAGAGAGAATTAAACATGGAGGAGAAAGCCGACTTGATGACGATGCTCCACCACAAAGAAATAAACTACAAAATAACTCAGGAGATGAAGCAACTTTCAGACGTCAAGGAGTACTACGTTTTGAAGAGTCTTGGTGAACTTGTGAATTACATGATTACCCAGTCGATAAATGACAATGACAACAACTTCAGGATTATAAATAACATCTTGCAAATTTCATCGATGATTTACTGACGGAAAAATCTTGAAGGACAGTCGCAAACAAAAAAGAGATATTTAGCTGAACTCATTCGAAACCACGCCCTCTGGACTGAAAGTAGCAGATGGAAAGCTTGGATCCACTGAGTCATCGAGGAAAAGAAGCTCGAAAATATCAATAAAAAGAAAAAGATTGTTGTTGAGAAATTCAAAAAGCTCAAACAAGCAAATACAGAGGAGGAAACAAGCAGTGGAATGTTCTCAAAGTTCCTCTCGAGAATCACAAAGCCCTTAGCGACTTTTGAGCTCGACCACGAGCTGCGACTGGAGATAGAGGCATTGGAAGAGGACGGACTTGACAATAGAACATGCTTGAACATCGTCTTCACAGTTCTGTCTTCTTACGTCAGGTACTTATCCCAGTTTTCAGTGAATCTGGACTTAGCAAAGAGTATTATTTTATACTTCTGCGAAAAGGAATACAGTCTTGATCGGGACCGAATTCAGCTTCTGCTTTCAGAGCTTGAATCGACGTATGCGAATGTCGTATTCACAGAAAAAGAAAAGGTAAAAATTGAACTCGAAAATATTGTAAGAATCAAAGCTGAGATGAACAATGACAAAAAAATGCTTATTTTGTACTATACAAGCTGCTATCTTGATAATGATCGAGATTTGGTTAATATTTTAAAGTTGAGCAAAACTAGTTTGTCGCTGCTCAAGCCAACGATTTATCGAAGATGACTGCTTAATGTCAGAAGCAATATTCAATTCCAGAAAAGAGCATTTTTGTGGAGGTACTTCCTTAATTTAGACAGCATAAGGTGAGAGTACGAAGCTCTTAAAGATAAAATTAATAAATGTCCTGATATGATCGAAAAAGTCGAAGAAGTTATCTTTTTAGATGTTCAAAGGTCATTTAATAATACGAAAAGTATAAGTAGAGAAAACTTATCGAATATTTTGAAGACTTATGCGTTCTACAACCCAGAGATTGAGTATTGTCAGGGAATGAACTTTTTAGCAGGATTTTTCTATTTTTATTTTAAGAATGAAGAGAATGCATTTAAATGTATGCTTGGTCTTATTCAAAAATTCAATTTAACTGAACTGTTTAACAGCAACCTTCCAAGACTAAAGCTATACTTTTATGTTCTTGATAGACTGATATCAATATATCTGCCAGATCTCCACGATCACTTCAAAAATGAATTTATAACATCATCGTTATTTTCATCAGCATGGTTTATAACTTGATTTTGAAATTCAATTTCTCACCAAAAGACCGCTGACCTAAGTGAAAATTTATTACTATTCTGGGACAATTTCATTATCGATGGGTATTTAGTAGTCTTCCAAGTTGCGATAATTCTGCTTGGTCTTTTTGAAGAAAAACTGATGCCTCTCTCATTCGAAGAAATGCTGAACTACATCGTTGACATCCCCAAGATCCTATTCTCCAAAAATGAATCACTCGATTTAATCCTGACTGAAGAAACTGCAAAAGAGCAGTTGAAAAAGGAGTCCGAAGACGAAATAATCCTCTTCGAGCATACCTTCAAGAAAAGCGACGTGAGAGAATTACTTAAAGACGTGGACTTTCCGACGTTGTTGAAAAACTCGACAATCACAGCGGAAATAGTATCCAAGCTGGAGCAAGAATACAGAGACAACGAAGAGAAAGGAATCAGTAGCTAATATTCATCATTCAACCACCGCCACTTGTCTCATCCACGCTAATAAATTGCTACACCGACACGAGTATTGTATTTAGATGTTAATTCGGCAGAAGGGGAAATTTAAGATTCTATATGTACTCAGATACCAGTGGGCGGGTTTTTCTGGCTTGTGCTTGCCTTTTTTAAATATCCTTGAACTGATGTAAAATCCAAAATTGAATTTGATAGCAGAAAGAGACTGGCACATTCATGAGAATTGTAAAATTATGTAATTTTTAGCTTTAAATTGGACTTCAGCTGAAGATATATTAATTTTCGTAAATCTTAGCTTTGCTATAAATGTCAGCTGAATACGACGAAGACCTTGTAAGCAGACAACTTGGTGTTTATGGAAAGGAAACGATGGGCAAACTTGCCTCAATGTCGGTACTTGTTGTCGGTATGAGAGGCCTTGGAGCTGAGGTCGCCAAGAACCTCATCCTTGCTGGTCCTAAAAGAGTAGACATTATGGATCCGAACAAAACTGAAATACGTGACCTTTCTGCTAACTTCTACCTTGAGCCTGACGACGTTGATGAAAACCAAAGAGACGAAGCTTGAGTTAGCAAACTTGCAGAACTTAATACTTATGTCGAAGTTGAGGTTGTTAGCGGAGAAATCGACAAAGAGCTCATCGATGACTACGACGTTGTCGTTGTAACAGAGATTTTCGACGACATTGATGAAATCATCAAAATTAACCAAATTTGAAGAGACCGCCAAAAAGGATTCATCTTAACACAGTGCCTTGGTGCCTACGGCTATGCATTTGTTGATTTCGGAGACGAATTTGTGGTTAAAGATAAAACTGGGGAGGAACACAAAAGTTTTAATATTGTCGGAATTACCAACGCAAAGGAACCAGAACTTACAGTCTTCAAGGGCAAAACTCATAATTTTAGTGATGGAGATTATGTTGTTTTCAGAGAGGTCAAGGGAATGACGGAGCTGAATAATCTTAAAGACCCAGTAAAAATAACAGTTATTGATTCATATACTCTTCGTTTACATTTGGATACAACAAAGTTTGGAAAATACAAGATTGACGGTATCGTCACAAGTGTGAATGTTCCGACACGAATTCCATTCCAATCTTTAGAAGAATCACTAGTGAATCCAATAGTTGAAAAGGATTCGATGCTTTTAATGTCAGACTACTCATTGTTTGGAAGACCAGAGCAGCTTCACATTGGTCTGCAGGCAATCTATAAATTCCAGCAAGAGTACCGAAAGCTTCCGAAGAACTGCAGAAAGCACGTACATCAAGTGCTCGATTTTGCAAATGAAATCAACAGCGACCATAAAAAGAATAAAAAGGCGTTAAGCGTTGACGAACTCGATCGTACAGTTATAAAATTGATGGCAAAATTCTCAAGGGCTGAGATCACACCAATGACTTCGTTCTTCGGAGGACTTGTTTCACAAGAAGTAGTGAAGTTCACTGGAAAGTTCACACCTTTGACAAGTAAGTTTTAAATCGATCTCAGTATACAAAAGACCAGATATAATTTTCACGCATTATAGACCAATGGTTCCATTTTGACATGTTCCTGTCTCTTCCAAATGAAAGAGTCGACCGAGCTCCAACTGGCAGCAGATACGACGATCAAATTGCTGTATTCGGACAGAACTTCCAAAAACAAATCGAAGACCAAAAGATCTTCTTAGTCGGAGCTGGTGCACTTGGCTGCGAGTTAATGAAATGCTTTGCTTTAATGGGCCTCGCCTGCTCTGAAGACGGACTTGTCCACGTAACAGATAATGACAATATTGAGCTTTCAAATTTAAATAGGCAATTTTTGTTTAGAAACGAGCATATTGGAAAGCCAAAATCCCGTACTGCAGCTGAAAGGACTCAAGCTATAAACTCTGACTTAAACGTAAAGGCCTATGAAAGCTTAGTGTGACCTGATACTGAAAACATCTTCAATGAAAAGTTCTGGAGCAATATAAACTTTGTCGTAAACGCAGTTGATAACAGAAAGGCAAGACTCTATGTTGATTCTAAATGAGTATGGCACAAAAAGGCTCTACTTGACAGTGGGACACTTGGCACCAAAGCTAACACACAAATGGTGATTCCTCGCTTAACTGAATGTTATGGAGACTCAAAAGACCCAGAAGAAGAGAGCATCCCGATGTGTACATTAAGAAACTTCCCCAACTCTATCGATCACTGTATCGAGTGGGGAAAGAACAAATTTGGAGAGTTGTTTAACGAAAGACCAAGTGAGCTTCGTTCATTCCTCTCTGATAAAGAAGCCTACATCGCCAAGCTGAAAAAGAACAACCTTGGAAATCAGTTGTTCAAAGAACTCAAAAGATTAAAGCAACTATTAGAGCTGAAGGACTTTGAGGACTGAGTCGGCTATATGAAGCAGAGATTCTGTGAAGACTACGACTTCCAAATTAGCTCTTTAATTAGGATGTTCCCGGAGACGCACAAAGACGAATCGGGAAATCCGTTTTGGAGCGGACCAAAAAGATTCCCAAAACCAATTGAATTTGATAAAGATGACGAACTGCACCTTGACTACATTTTTGCTGGAGCTAACTTAATTGCAGACTGCCTTTGCACAGGCAAAAACAATGATAGAGACGAAGTCGCTCAAATGGCTGAAGAAGCAGAAGTCGACGAAGATGTACCAGTTGAAATAAACCTTGAAGAAGAGGAAAAGAAAGGCCCTTCTAAATCTAAAGGACCAATTAATGAAGTTTCTCAGGAGGAAATCGACGAACTTGTTGACGAAATTTTAAATATGGAAGGAGATAAAGATGAAATAAGCCCAGCTGAATTTGAAAAAGACGATAGCACTAATCATCATGTTGACTTTATTCATGCAGCCGCAATGCTTAGAGCAAGAAATTACAGACTTGAAGAATGCGACAAGTTTAAAACAAAAATGATAGCAGGAAAGATCATTCCAGCTATTGCAACAACCACTGCAGCCATCGTTGGTGTCGTCTGCATGGACCTCTGAAAATATGTTCAAGGATTTAATGACGTGTCTGATTACCGAAATGCCTACATTAACCTCGGTGTCAATCTTTTTGTGTTAACTGAGCCAGGAGAGCCAAAGAAAAACCGTGATGTCGACATGGACCCAATAATGCTGTGCCCAATCAAAGCAATTCCTCCAAACTGGACTATATGGGATACAATCGAGTTAAAAGGATCGATGACTGTTGCTGAGATCATTAAATACTTTAAGGACAAGTACAAGGTTGCAGTGTCATTAATCACATCAGGAGATAAAGCCATTTACAATCAGTATGCGAATAAAGAAGTGATGAAGGAAAGACAAAGTCAAAAGGTCGAAGATGTATACTGTCTGGTCAACAACAAAAAAGGGCTAAAAGATACTAACTACATTTTACTAGACATTGGAGGAGCCACTGTATCAGACAGCACAGATGTGTCAATGCCCAAGATCAAGTACATGTTTTAACAAATTCAATGTATTTATTCTTTATTTATTGAAATTATATAAAATGTCCCGGTGTATTATGAATGTTTCTGAGTGATGAATCCAAGTCGTGATGCAGTTTTGTTTGGTCTAATCCGAATCTCTTTGAAATATTCTTTGCTGCATTATCGATGTGATGTTTTCAATCGGTCACAATGTCATCTGAGTCTCCCCACATACGTGTTTTAGCTCTGATGACACAATCTAATGCAGTGCGAATTTCAAAGTGGCAATATTCTGGTGCTTGTGCATGTTCTCCAATTATTCCATTTCAACTCGCGACGGTGGCTTCATAAAGCTTTTGATTGTACGGTAGTTGTTCGAATTTATCCCAGTTTACAGTCATATCACAAAGCTAATATCTAGCAGACGCAGTGTATTTGGAATTTAGCATTGATTTTTTGGTCTGGCTGAGTCCAAGTTGCCATTTTATAACTTTATAATTATAATTTTTAATAATTACAATTTCTACGCTAAAACATGGAGACTAAAAATACACTATTCTACTGTATTTAATGTCATGATGAGTAAATACTCTTGTGAGGTTTGACAAACTCTATTTGCTATGCATTTTGAGGTTCAAGCAAATCAAATAATATTTGCAACAGTCCAAAGCATCGGCGATTTAATTAGCTAATAAATAATAAATATTAAATTGATCTAAATTTAAAATTATGGAGACCGTCGAAGAGCCAAATCCAGCAGAAGACATTTCAGACCACTCAGACAGCGACCTCGATGAAGTCAAGGAGGAAGAAGAAAATGAAGATAACTTGCTAAAGGAGATGACGCAGATCGCTAAAAGTGAAGATTATATCGGGTCGCTTACAGAGATTGAAATTATCTTTTCTCCTATCAAAAGTCTTGAAAATGTAAAGCTCTGCCACAATTTAATTCAGTTAATACTAATTCGAACGCGAACAAGCTCGATAGAAGGAATCGAGTCATGAGGGCATAGTCTTGAAATCCTCACTATGATTGGCTGCGGGTTAGAAATCATGGAAAACTCCTTCGCGTATTTAATAAATTTGAGGGAAGCCAATTTGGCAGAAAACAACATTCCGTGAATTCAAAATTTAGAGAACTGTTTACATTTAGAAAAGCTGTTTTTATACAGTAATAAAATCAGCACAATAAGTGGATTGAATAACTGCAAAAAGCTGAAGGAACTATATTTGCAAGACAACTTAATAACGAAAGTAAGCGGGTGAAGTAAGCTTACAAACTTGCAAATGCTGCTATTATCAGGCAATAGAATCAAGAATCTGAATGATCTAAAAGACATTGAAAACCTACCGCAATTGAAAAGGCTCTCATTTGCATGAGAGAACTTTTGTCCTTGCCCCGTCACCGAGATTAGCGGATATCGGCAGTATGTCCTTTCCGTCTGATCCAAGAGTCCGTATTTAAATGTGCTTGACACTGAATATTTAACAGAGGAAGATTTAAACTGCGCGAAAAACGAATTCATCGAATGTGTACTCGAACTTCAAAAGTCGCTTGAAGAAGTCGAGAAGTCTCATCGGCGATCTGTGCTTACAATCGACTCAAAGCTTCGCGAAAATGAGCAGCACCTTGAAGAGATTGAAGACACGATGATTGACGAGTTGAACAACCTCAAGCAGGACATTGAAGACGGCAAGACAAAGCTTCTGAATGAATTTGAGAAGCTTAAAAAGCTGCGCAACAAGTCAGAAGAGACCTTCTTAAAGTCGCTTAAAGAAATCGAGGAAAAATACGAAGGAGTCCTCAACCAGGTCTTAGCGACAGAAGAGGATAAATTTAACGACTGGGAGACGTGTTCTGAAAAAGCAATTAAAAGCTTAGAATTCGAAAAAGAAGTGTACCTCTGCCTTGTCGATGTGCTCTACACGAGCAAAGGCAAATGAATATACTCTGAAATCATAAAGAACTCAGGAGAGTTCGGGTACATCGAGTCGATTATAAATAAAAGTACAGTTAAAGACTATCAAATCTTCTTGAAGAAGGCATTTCACGTAAACTTCTCCGATATCGACTATAATGAATCTTCATATGGACAAAGAATGTTTTGCAAGCTTTCTGTGAAGGAGCTTAGAGAATTCTTGATGACGAGAAAGCTCCCTGATTATCAAAATACTCTATTTGATGATTCTTTCCCCGGAACTATCACATTCGATGATGGCAACTGGGTCGTTGCAACTGTCAAAACCGATAAGAAAGGGCATCTAAAGGAGAGGTTGAGCGACAGGCTTGTCGTAGAATTCGTACTGATTGTATCGTGACTTTCAGCAGCTGATTCGATTATTTATGAACAAATGAACGAAGACGAAAGGGTTGTAGAAGTTATCTCAGATTGCCATAATTTACCTGCAGAATCTGTCGCAATGATTAAAAACTTAGAACGAGAGATATTTGAAAAGTTCGCAGATCATGAAAGAAGAATTTGGGGTGAGTTGGAGCCAAATTCACTTTCAAAATACAAAATACAGCAAGATGAGCTGACAAAACTTCATAATTCATTACAAAGCTTAAAAGTCAAAATAGATGATGAGAGAAACACACAAGAAAGGATATTAAGAGAAATGCGTGAGACATTAATTGGACCAGGAGGGACGAAACTATATTAAGAACTCCTGTCATTTAATTAACTACAATTGATTTACTATCAATTATTGAATATTGCATTTTGATTCCAGCTCTATCAATATTTATAAATATTGTTGTTAAGTACAAGTCAATCACCATTTTGTATCTACAGTCCATTGATGAGTTTAATCTTGGCTTTTAATGAGTTGATGAGCATCCTATCGATTTCATTATTCTGCTCGATCTTTTCTTTCTCGCTAATATGCTCCATTATCCGTTTTTCTTTATCAAGCGCTTGATGTGCGATGAGTTTAGCTTTATAATGCATTTTGAAGTAGTCCTGGTCGGTGCAGTCTTCACGCAGACTCATATTC
>JAGYYN010017996.1:0-10985 GCA_021441665.1 Euplotes cf. woodruffi 2 WChen-2021 | reverse complement strand
GAGGAAAGTCGAGAACCAAATAAAAAAACTAGAATCGAAGGAAAGAGAGTCGATAAAACGACTGCAAGAGACAAGAAACCGGTATGCAAATTCTTCAAAGACAAAATAATTCATATGAAAGCAATAAAATCTGCTTTATCCGCAATAATTCAATTATATATTTTAACGTTTGATTTTAGTATCAAAATGGAGTATTATATTGGTGTTGAACCAGTGTCTAAATTCTTATATTTATTAATATTTGCCTATAAATGCATAAATGGAGACAAGTGAATATTTATTACCTCTATAGCAAAAATTAATTTTATAAGCAGCAGTGTAAATTATTTCAACACGAATTTTTATAACACCACACAAGGCCAATTGAGTTTTTGAGTAAAAATCAAGACTTTTTGGCTTATCGAATCGAGTCTTTAAAAGCTAATCGTGGTGACAGAATGATAAATATTCATCATCTAGATGTATTCGACTCTAATCAGCATACAGTCGTATTTGCCAGTTTGGCTCTTGGTATTTGGAGTCAAAAAGCAGTTGAATAAAATCTGAATTTTGTAGCTTTTAGTATTTACAAGTTTGATCAAAATTATTTATAAATAATTAAAGCAGCCAAATTATATAATTATTAAAAATGAAAGAAAAAGGGAACAGACTTGAGAGCAGAGCTCAGGATCCTCCTCTTTCATTGCAGCATAGGACTTCCTGTGCGCATAAAGTTGAAGCCAAAGAAGGGGAACACAGCGCAGGTAAATACATTTCGAGCTGAGCTTATCTATAACCTGTTAAGACTAAATGTCGTATCAATATGTCGAAGTTGAAAATTCAATCTTGGCGGATAATATAGATAACAACACTTTAAAGCATAATAATCCTAAGAATATGTATCAATCTCAAGTTAATAAAAGGAAGGCTAAGGAAATGAAGAACCTGGCTTCAAAAGGGCTCTCCCCCCAAACATTAGATTCCAGCTTAAGTAATTCTCCAGCTAAAAGATTATCAAGATTTGAAAGAGCAGACTGTGAATCTAGCTCTGCTGAAGTTGACAATCTCGAATCAAATTCTAAAAGTACTAATTTCTTACGTCGATCACGCCCTTTTAAAAACTTACTCTTTTGTGATGCATTCGTAATTTTCGAGTGGTCATTCGAAAATAGTGAATTTGGATAATCGAGTTATTTTTAAATCGATTGAAATCTGTGTGAGAACCGCTGCTCAGCTAAAAATTCTATGAATTTGTGACTGTGAACCGATAGCTTATTACTTTTTATTTTGAAATTGAAGGATTTTCTTTAAACAAAAATAGGAAATCCTGCCCCGCCGTCTAAAGATGAACAGAAAGAGCAGGACGGCAAAAATGCCGCATGCAGCGATAGCGAGTGGGACGACTGCGTAGAAGGTAACCGCACAAATACTATGCTATTAGTAGAAAACCAGGAGCAGGTGCAGCAAGTCCCACAGCCAAAAGAAGAAATCGTCAGATATATCGAGGAAACTCATAGCTTCGTGCTTTCAACAGGCAAAGTAATCCACTACAGCGCTGGTAGAGTATTATTACGCTGATTTATTTAGCTCCTTCCGACCAAATTAAACAATTTGTAATGAGAACTCAAGCACAAAGAATGAGGTACTTTGCTTGAAATACTCGACTGCATTATTTGATGAAACTGCTGTTCGAATCGACTCGCAGCAGGATTTATATGAGTAATGCTAAGTCCTGGAACTCACAGTACTTGCAAATTGTTAAGGATTTATAAATACAATAGATCTCTATATAGTTACAAAATAAAATTAAATCGCTTAGAAATCAATAATTATTAGTAATTTTTAGCTTAAATCGATATTTCTAGTATCAACATGCGGCCTTTATTTGGCTTCGGTTGAAGTCCGATCATTGAAACTTGTATTTTAGATTCAATAAGTGAATATCGCCTCTTTTTGTCAGAATTAGATAATAAAAGCACTTTTCGTCAAAAATATTGCTTTATGAATTAAATTAGTATGAAGTACAGTATCGAGTAATTAGTCATAATACAATGCAGAATTGTTAACTGACTTAGATCGAAGCTGTTACTAATACAACTTTATCTTATCCAGCTGAATTCGGGTACAATTCTTGTAGCTTATTTTATCACCTTTTGTCAGCAATAGGCTCAGTGTCAGCTCAGAGAGCAATCAACTCTTGAGTTTATGTAGATTTATAAGCAGTTGCTTTTGATTAAAAACTACCTGTAACGAGGGATATTTCATTTTAGCACGTGACTAAAGCTATTCGCTTGACTCTACTTATTCTTGTCTCAATGGTTTGTCTTATCAAACACTAACAACCTATTTGTTTAGTAGTCAAGGACTCAACCCACAGAGCAAGTGGGACAAGAAAAAGATGCAGTTAAAAGACACATTAGAAAACATTTACGCTAACAGACTGCAGTACGAAGATATTGAAAGAATGCTGTTCAACGAAGAGTTCGCCTTTCGTCTAATAACTTCATAGCTTCTTTGAGTTCATCAAGCAGGTGTCTTTAGAGAAAAACCCTAAAAACGACAACTGGAAAGGCATGGACTATCTCCTAACTGAGATTGTCAGAAAGGCACGCGATCATCTTGGCAATAAAAAGAGAGCGCTTTGCCAGAGAGCGAATAAAAAGGAAAACAATAATTACTTTTTAAATGAGATCAAGGGGAAATACAAAAATAAAATTAGCAATAGGTATTTTTGGTGTTATTTAAGTCACGTTAATCAGTTCAAAAGTAATATTTATATAACCGGAGACTTTGAAAAGTTAAAATAACTAGTTTAAATTTTAAATCATCCGATTTTGAGTATTTAAACTTAAAAATAGAGAGATGAGGCTTGCCGCAAGCTCGATCATTGTTCAAAAATCACAGAGTAGTATCATCCAGCAGTTCAGAGAAGCACCAAGCGCTTACATATTTTTCGTGAATGAGTTAGTTCATTACTTCACCGAAGTCCGTAAAGCTGCAATGAACCTGAACAAAATATTTAGCAAGCTAAAAGACCACTTCTTCAACGACAACAATGCGAGCAAAGGTCTTCCAAACGTGTTGAAGACTCAAGCCAAGATGGAGGTGGATATTATCGTGGAGCACATGGCTCTATTCTTCCACGACTTGATGAAAGACCAGGCTATCTACAAAATAATGAAGTCTGCCCAACAGACGCTTGATGATGACAAAATTACAATCAAAGAGTATACTGTGTTCAAGCAGATAATCACCGTTTACAAGCGAATCTACGCGTACAGCAAGCAGTGCTACCGCAAGGCATTAATCCGACAAAAGTTCGAAGACCCAAAAATGAAGCCAGGAGATATGAAAAACCAGGGAAAGGGCCAGGGCAACGGCAGATACTGCAATAATAAAAATTGTGGCAACTGCTTCCCAAAAATGCAAGCTGAAGCCGCAAGACTCGAAGCTGCAAGACAAGAAGCAGCAAGACTTGAAGCTGCAAAGCAAGAAGCAGCCGGTACTCAAAGCGAGAAAACAGAGGGATCTCAGACCGATCCAGCGAAGGTTGAGCCAGAAAAGACAGACCCTCCCCATATAGAACCAGCTAAGTCTCATGATTGTCAGTCAAACGCAGCTGTTGCTGCTGATTCTGCAAAGCCCGAGGCTGCGAAGGCTGAGGCTCCAAAGGCAGAAGTTCACAAGGCCCAGGAGAATAAAAATATCGAGGAGGAAAAATCAGTATGGTTTATTTATTTATATTTTTAATAGAAAAAGAACCCTAAGCTGGTCTCAAGATCCAACCAGACCAATGAAGAAAACGTCAACGTAGATGATGACGATGACGACGATGACTTGGTCGACGAGGAAGACGAAGAAAGCAGCGAAGACGAAATCGAATTCGAAGACCAAACTAACGAATTAATCGGAGAGATCCTTGCTGAATACAGAATCATGATGATGGAGAAAATGGAACAGGAAAGAAACCGTGAGAAAATCTCGAAAGAAATGAATGAACTTTCTGTCGACGATGTTGTCAAAATGATTGAAAACGGCACTGAAAACTGTAATGAAAAATGCTCTAAGAAAAAGAAGAAAAATAAGAAAAAGAAAAAGGTAAACAAGGAGAATTTTGAAGAAGAAATTGAGTCTAAATCATCAACTATGCTCAATTTCTCAGATCATAAAGATAGCAACAGTATTGAATTCGGCAATACATTTTCAAACGATGACAATAGTGACGAAAATATCGAAGAAAACCTATCTCTACTGATGTCAAAAGATCCAAATATAGCAGATAATTTTAATGAATTCAGCATTGATCATAGTTTCTTGGACGATGAGTCTATAATCCAGGAGTTCAAAGATATGCTAGAGTCATACGCTCTCATCAGCGAGAGATCAATGAAAATCATCCCAAACATTTCCATCGATTGGATAATAAGCTTGAAAAACAAGAGCTTTGCTTAGCCCCAACTTTTGGCTAACACATGGCCTTACTTACTCAATTACATGTTCTTGTCTAATCACTTATAGACAATTTCTTCACCACAATTTTATTTACTTTGAAACGAATTCAAATTAGTTTATTAGCCTTCATTCTGAAGGCAGCAAAAACAAATACCAGTTCGTAATATTGCGTGGCGTTGAGTATCATGAAACTGATATTCAGTTATAAAAATAAATTTGCCTTATTACTGGATTTCCGTACTGAAGCAGGTATAATTACGCTCTAACGGCGCTGCCTTTTATCCAGCTGTATTAGGTTGCGATCGAAAGTATTTTTACGATCATCCAGGCTGGTTTGGTAATGAAGGAGAAGTCAGAACCTTGTCAACCAAAATTTCAGTTTCAAAAATGGACTGGTCTCTCTCGCTTTGCATAACACTATAAATAATCACAAATGTGCCTGTAGTCGTTTGTGAAACTCAAATTCACGAGGATAACTGATTTGAAAGCGATTCGAAATACTGTTAAAATAAAAATTTACTGTAAATTTTATTCCTTTCGTAATATGAGCAATCATAAAAGAACTTGATTTCAACAAGTCCAAAATTGCATTCAGAAATCGAGACTTACTGATGCCTTCAGCCGCTAAAATCCCACATCTGAGCAGAGAAAAGTCACATATCCAGGCTGCGTGGGCATCCACACAGGATATATCGAAATTTTAGTGAATTGTGCTGAATAATCTTTTCCTTTGCAAACATCAGGATTTGGATTTAGCTAAAATTTCGATAAAAATTATAAATAATAAAACTGTTTCATAATTACTTTAATAAAATGGAGAAAAGTACCGAGGCATCAAACTCAAAGCTATTTTCGACTGAGTTCACTCTGCTGCTGAATTCAGATGTAAAAGGTAAGCCGAACCCGATTCGTCCGTTGCTCTCAGCGCCCAGCATCCACCGGCTAAAGATAAGGTTTATAAATGGAGCCGAATATCGCTAAAAACTTAGCATCTGCATCCCTCGTTAACTGTATCGTGTAGAATCGGAGGATTTCCGCACGAATTGAGGCAAATTCAACTACCAGGCTTACGAAGGCGACATTCATGAAGACTCCACAGGCGGCCGGTAAGAAAATAGCAGTGAATAGTGCAAAATACGATAATTAAGAACTTTGACAAGACCCAGTTGGAATTGATATTTCCTATTACTCAAATTAAAACTCGAAATTTACTTAGCGGTTGGGGTACATGCAATTCGCGAATAAATACGGTGTCCTTATTGAAATCGGGTCTTTAGTCCAGTTGATTATTAAAGATAATGGCGTATTTTTGGCAAACATCTAACTCAAAGCATCTAGGCTGCAAGTAAAAGAACTGCACATCGACATTTACTCAGATGACGAGGAGATGGACCTCGACTATGGAGATAATGCAGTGTCCAGTTGAGCTGAATGAAACTGTATCCTTGACTCTTCCTCAATTTATGGTAATAGTGAAAGTGATAGGTTTATGCACCCGACGATCTCTGATTTTATTCTAGTTTAAAATATCGTTTGTATGGAGGTAAAACACTGCCTGTTGATCACTCCATCAGACTGAGGATGATTGGATTGATACTAGTGGCAAAAGAAGTTTAAAAGCTACTGATAAAATTCTTATATGGATGAAACTCTGGTATTTCATATTTAATCAAAATAATTTTTTGATTAAGTACTGTATCGCTTTTTTAGTTAAAAATTATTTATTTTTGTATCATCGTATTAGTCGATATGACTTAATGTAGATATTCATTAATATTTAATTTTGCACTAAGAACCGGCTTTTTTTGTATTTTAGTAAACTTTTAACTCTTTGTGAAGAAATAAAATGGCGATGTGCCAGTAAAATTTTAAAATCGATTTTGTATCATTTATTACTGTAATATTTTGAAAATTGATCATATTTATAATTTATTAAATTTACTTTTAGAACTACAAAAAGTAATATAACCACGCATTAAGTCTGAAATCGAAAATATAGCAATCCTCGTCCGTATTTCTTCACATAAAATATTATTGTTATTTTAATTTTGATAAATAAAATAAAAAAATTGCATTTACAACTGTAATCGCAGATTTGAGGTTTAAATCAGTAAAATCAAGCGAATTTTTATTTTGATATAGTAAAGAACCCAATTTTATGAAATTTGGGTCAATTCCGATTCCGCGGTTTTAATAATTTTTACTATAAAAAGTAAAGAATTTTATTGACAAAAAAGCAGCATATAATAATTCACATCATTTGCAGATCGCTGTTTAAACTCAGTAATTTCCTCATACTCTAATTATTCACGTAATTGCCTATATTTTTGGTCTAAATAAGCCCATAATATTTTTTACTCACAAGTGACTTTTTAATCCAGAATCGAACTCTCAGTTGTGTGAGCAGTGAAATTACGATTTCGAATGCAACACAAAAGTTATGGCTCTTTGAAGCAAATAGAGGAAAGAAGAAGACCCAAGAAGATAGAGTAAGCTTTCGCTACCTAAATTTTGCTTTCTATGTTAAAATGTATCATTTTTTGACTTGTCTGCGAGATTGAAGCAGAATTTGATGAGTCTTCAACATCTGCGCTAAATTAAATCAACCCCCAATCATCATTGATAATTTGTCATGATTTAGTACCTAATTATGCAAGATTTCATCGGTAAAAGCCACCAAGCGATATTCGGGATTTTTGACGGCCACTCAGGAGCAAAGGCATCGCAATTCTGAAAGGATGCGCTGAAGGTAAAACTGGAAGATCAATATGTGGACTTGAAGACAAACACGATACCAACTATTGAGAGGAGTAGGCACTTTGCTGTCTTTTCAATCAAAATTACATACTAATCACATATTTAGTCATCAAAGATATTGACAAAGAATTCTTAGAAATAGCAAGAGAGAATAATTACACGGATGGGTCAACTTGAGTCCTTGGCCTTGTGATTAATGGCAAGCTGACCGTCGCAAATGTCGGAGACTCAACAGCACTGCTTATCAGAAACTCAAATGTGATCGAGCTGACTAGTGAACACAATTACTCGAGACTCGATGAGTTCAAGCGCATTGTCGATCAAAATTGGTAAGATTCATAACGAAACTTTGATCAGGATTTTAGTTAAAATGACGCTCAAATAGGGATGATTTATTTTATATAGACCTGACTACCACCTTTTTGAGGTCGGGTATTGATACAGAATAAACGGACAACTTGCAGTCTCTCGCTCGATCGGGGACTTAAAGTATAAGCCAGCTGTGACAAGCGACCCAGAAATCCAAACGGTTAATCTAAACTCGCTTGATCAGTATTTAGTCTTAGCTTCCGATGGAATTTTCACAAAGGTAGGATCTCATCGGATTAATATAAATAGCGATTTAATAAGAAATAAAGTTATCGAGTTTATTATCGAATCGGTTAAAATGAATAAAACAAAATCTGAAATAGCAAATGAACTCGTGCAAAATGCAATAGACCACGGGTCTTGAGACAACGCAACTGTTGTTATTATTGATATTGGAGAGTTTTATCAGCGGTGGCAAAGATCAACACCTTTTCATATAAACTCCAAATACAAATGACCTTGATTCCAAGAAGTCATCACTTCTGGTTGAAATTATCGGCCGATTCCTTCATCTTTTAATATCTTTAATTCGAGTAGTAATAAATTTTTAAGTTCTGAAAAATCGAGAGACCAGACAGAGGATACCGACATGGAGGTTGAAAACAATACTTGCTCCCCGTTCTCAGGCGGCTCAGTGTCATGTTACACAACTAAGTTCAGGAACAGTGACTCGATGATACAGTACTCGAGCAAATATCGTCAGCAGATGGATGCGACATTTATAAAAAGCACAGTTGCCGAGTGCACAAGCTCTCGGTCCATTATTGAGCAAAACACCCCAGCCAACTTCTTGATTCCTTCCTCAAGTCAAGCGAAATTTATAAAGCGCAGGTTCATGAACCTGGAAAGACACACGAGGCGAGAGACGATTTCAAAGCGCAATCAGCAAAAGAAAACTTTTAAGTTTTAATAAAATTATATATTTTATTGTAATCGTTAGCAATACTAGCTTCAACTTTTAAATACAGCACGAGGGCGGTTGAGCGATTGTACACCTCCACGACTTTTACTAATTTATCAATTACTATCGCAGCACAAATATTTGAGGCTAATCTTGAAGTTGGCAGTATAAATAGAGAAATCAATTTTATTTAAAATTTAAATTTTAAATAAACTCAAAGGACTAATAAATGGATACAAAGTAAGCAAATAATGCTGGTTTTGTTGTCAATAATGACCTCTGCCTCGATCAGCTGTTTTAATTACAAATAAATGTCTCACTTGAGCTTAGCAACTACCAAGAGATACAAGAAAGCAATTCTTTTTCAATGAGGCGGATGTCAGGGCCTGATAAGTTTCAGTACCACAGAGAGACTAACAGGCGCGGGGATTCAGGTAAAAGACCCAACTCGTTCGATATTCAAACTGAAAAACGAATCGGCAGGTAATCGACTTCACTATTCAGATTTATCATGCAATAGACTCGGAAACTACAGAGCCACGTACTGAGAACTAAATCCAATGAGCAGGAGCAATTCTGAGTTCAAGTCTAAAAATTTAGGAGAGTCGTCGATTAAATAAACCAAGTAATCACTGTGATTATTACTCTCGATTAACACCGTGGTTATAGCGAGCTCGAATATAACCGCAAGAATGTCGAAGAGAAATAGCGTAGTGCAAAGCGTCGCTGAAGACATGAACGAAATACTCGAGACCTTACCCGAAAGCACTTCTGACCTCAAGTCTCGAATGAACAGCATTAAGCTCGGTAAACTTGTAGTGTAACACTGCAGAAATCGAACACGCAAGATTTAAATCAGACGCTGAAAAGGACTGACTGATGGATCGGATCTTCAACGAGCTTACATTGACTGAGTCAAGACTTTCACGAATGATTCGAAAGTACAAAAAGGCTAAATCAATCGCGAAAAAGAACTTCAACTTGTACCAGGAGTGAGAAGGCAAACTTCACGAGGCTTTGGAGTCACTAAATATAAACGGTAAAGTATTGGTTAATAACAAGCTAGAATACAAGGCACTTGATATTGAAGAGCGCATTAATAGCCAAATTGATTTAATTAGACAAGAATGTGCAGATATGTGAGCTCAAAACCAAGAAGAAAGCCGGGTTGATAGTAGGTCTCCTTAACCAATTAATTACTATCTCTAAATCCTGCAGTTTAATAACCATCCTGATGTAGCGATGCACAAGAAAGATTTAGAAAACTTGCAAGAGCATTCAGAACGTATTATCAAAAATTACGAAGTTGAGATGCAAAATATTAGAGATAAGCTAGGTAAGCATTTTTTATCAGTCATCCTGATAGCGAGGACAAAGTCGGAAAGGGACAAGTATAGCGGGGAGCTCGAAATCCTCAAAAACCACAGGATCAAGATGACGAGCGACCTGCAGGAAGCACACACCGAGATCAACAAGCTTAGTACGTCCTGTTAATAACCGCTAGAATGTAAAATAATGAAAATGGAAAATATACATAATGAAGAAATCCGCGACTATAAGGAAAAGCTGCATAAACAAGACAGCGAGATGAAAGAGTTCATCATGGACGACGAATTTAGCAAATCTGAGATTATGAAGGAAATCAAAGTACATATCACGCTTAATTTTACTACAGAAAGCTAAAAATAAATACGAGTCACAGCTTGACATGGCCAGGACTGAATACGAGCTGCAGATGGACATCCTCAAGAAAGACCTCGAACGGAAAGAACGAGAAGTCAACCGTTATAAGAATGAAGTCGAAAACATGAATGAAATAGTCAATGAAAAGGAAATGACGTATGAAATCAAACGACATAAAGACTACCAAGTAATTGAAAAACTACAAGAACAGGTCCATGAGCTTAAAATACAAAATCAGACACTTCTTTGTGAAAAGAAAGGAGTCGAAAAGGAAAATAGGCTTTTACAGATGAAATATGATGACGAGGTCGCTGCTAAAGCACAAGCTGAAGAGGTAGTTATAACCGTTTTATATTTTAGATGTATTCAGATAAATTACTTGTCAACAAGCTAAACAGAAAAATAGCCGGACTTGAACAGGATAAAGAAGATCTTGAACTACAGGTTAAAGAGTTAACTGAGAAAAACAACGAATTGTTTAATAAATCTAAAAATAAGCAAAGCTTAAATTTCTCCTTAAGAGAATCTGATGAAATATCATCACTTAAAAGGTCACTTAGAGCAGTCGAGAAGTACAACAATGATTTAAAAGACCAATTAAAAAGAGTGACTGGTTTATTATCAAAAGATCAGTATAAGGAAAACCAAGCGCAGAATTTGATCAGTTTTGGCGACGAGTCAAAACACGAAGTAAAATGTAATAACTTTAGACCGGCACCAAGCAGCCAGTTCAATTCATTTACAAACACACTTGCGACCAATAGCCATGCATTAGAGAAAACGACACCGCTTTACAGTTATTCGTACGCAAAGAACACTCCACACTACCTCAACCATCACTCAC
>JAGYYN010017934.1:0-15134 GCA_021441665.1 Euplotes cf. woodruffi 2 WChen-2021 | reverse complement strand
ACCTAATAATTAAAAATAATAGTTGAATGCCCTTTAAGATTTTAATGTAGACATAGTTTTTTCTTTAAAATAAAAGATATAAAACTCAATCTGTGTAAAATTTTAATTTACAAATTTAGTATTAAATTTTTTCAACCTCGATCAGCTTGTCTCTTGCTGAATAGTTTCAGTGAATTGAAAACAAATATTGTTAAAAATGACTGAATTGAATTACGAATCAATGCTTCATTTACTCTTAAGTTTTTGGTATATCCCGTAAACCTTGCCTTCCATCTCTTTGTCCTTAGGTTTCTTGGACTGTGACAAATACGCGCTAAGGCATAATATAAAAATACGTACTTAATATCCCGTCGTTTTTCACTATTTTTTGAAGCAACTTTTGACAAGGCCAACTTCAGATTCGAATCTTGACACGATGGAGTCGTAGGCACCTGTGGCGATCACTTCAGTTGAGTTGATAAGCTCGGCACGTATCTCCTCGGCCTTGAATGTCTCGATTTGCTGTCTTTAAAACTTAAATTACTAATGAAATTAATCGATTTTAAATCCCCCTGGCGCTCTCTAGTCTTGATTGGGTCTATAGTCGCACTTGACGACTGGATGTTTAGCCTTGCATTCTTCTCAATTGACGTACGATTTTTGAAAGCAGCGTTTCTATCGATAAAATGATGATTTGAAGAGTTCAGCTTGCTGTTTTGCATCGCGTCGATTATCCTGCTCAACTTTGGAGTCACAATGCTACTTCTTCGATCTGAATTTGCTCTGGGAAAGTCATACTTGCTCACTTACCTAATCTTTTGCTTCCTGCTGATATTAAAGCTCTGCACGAAGCTGTTGTGAGCGCCAAGTTTAAAGTCTGAAAGCTTTGACGCTGTAACCCTGTCTTCTAGTTTAGACCCGACAATCGTAGACAGCGCAGACTGGTGAGATGATGGGCTTCTGTTTCACTTCTGCCGCGTCATGCTCAGTCTTTTATTCGGCTTGCTATAGTGGTTAGCCAAGTACGGAAATCGTACATAAATTCGAAGTCTTTCGGCACGTAGTCTGATTCGTTGATAAGCTTCTTGACGTAGTTTCTGACTTTATTTTTGAGGACATTCTGTATCTGCTCCTCATTCAGAGCAATTCGATCAGTTTCTAAAAATTGTATAAAAAATTTCTGCAAAATAGAAAAAATAAGGAAACTTATTATTTGATTTTAATAATAAAATTAACTTCAGATTCCAAATCAAAAATTTTTATAAATTATTATAAAAATTATTAACTGAGAATTTCAAATACGTGATTCATTGCAATTTATTTTCGTTTTTAATTTGTTTGAAACTAAGGATACATTTTTGTTTGAAATTTTATTGCTAAGTTCTTAAGAATATTGAATATCTCTAGTAAGAGAAACCAAATTATACTTCAGAAATTATTTAATCAGTAATAGAAAATCATATTATACCTTTGGCTTAAGTGAGCATTATTTTGATCAACCACGCTTCCTCGATTGACTTCGCTTTCTCCATTATCAAGTAGATTATAATGATTTCAGCGTCCAGTCCTAACACTCGTGCGTTTCTGTGCGAATTTGAGTATCTTTTCTTTAACTGAGTTGCGGTTGAGCAAGTAATCGAAGTCATTCATTTCTTCATATTTCTTCCAATGGCGCTTATTGTAGCTTGCAAAAATATCGATTCTAAAATATTATCACTCGCACCTACTCCGTATCTTCTTTTGAATGAGAGACAAGTTCAAGATTGCGTTCGGTGCTATTTTCTCCTTCTGCTTCAAGGCTTAATTCTGTGCTAAGCTTGACTTCGAGGACTTCGACGGCCTCGACCGGAGGTTGAGGCTGAGTCAAGTCTTGAATCACAAACGCTCTGTGCCTTAAAGAAAGGAAGTCCGACTTCGACAGGTTGTCTCTGAACTTATTTAACATTCTGCTCTGTGATCTTGTCAAGAGTCAAGTCCCTAGGGATAAGGTTTCACGATACTATTTTTGAATGCACTTTGGCCTCGCTGTCGAAAATAGACTCAACGCTTTTTATTTCAATAATTTCGCCTTTTTGCTGCTTTCCTTTGGACCCAGATGTTTTGATGGTCAGTGGGATTTTTGATAAGCTTCGCTGGAATCGAGAAAATTCTGTGACTTCACTATATTATTGAGAAAGAGGTTTAGAAGGATGCTTCAGAAGTTGTTTAGATTGCTTAGAAAGCAGAAATTCAATGTATACTGGGAAAAATTTAAAGTAAAGATTCATATTTTTATTCAGAAAATATACTTCACAATTATTTAAAAATATCATATTTTTAATGGTTTGGATAAATTTGGATTTTGAAAAGATCGAAAATAAAACTTAATTATTATGTATATCATTTTGTTAAATTCATTAATATCAAGTAATTTTACAAAATAAATATATAAATAGTTAAACTTAATTAAATTTTTTAAAATTAAAAAAGTGAGTTTTTATTGACATATTAACATATATTTGTTTTAACAATATAGTTGTTGAAGTATTTTTTGATTTTATTATTTATCAACATAAGCTTTGAAAGATAAATTGTCAATTTCCAAAAGTAATTTATTCAAATTATCTGTCAAATAAACTACAAGCAATAATAACTAATAAAAAGAGAATAAGTATACCTATTATATTCCCCTGTGCTTTCTTGATCTCCATCTCCTTCATCAACAAGCTCTCCCGTTGATTCTTGATAATTTGATGCTCCAAACAAGCTCGAAAGAAGCCTCAACTTGAGCTCTATTCACAATTCCAACTCCAGCCCTTACCACTTCGATATTTTTTGGTTTTATTTTTCAGTGATTTTCTATATAAAAATTGTTCATTCGACTATAATTCTCATTACCTTCATCTTTTTGATTTTTCTCTTTAACCTTTTAAGTTTATTTATTAGAGTTTGCAGTTGCAGGTTTGTCAGTATTAACGCTCTAAAAAGTAATTAAAAAGCAACCACCTCTTCTTTCTTTTCCTGGTCTTCAACTTGTGGTTCTTCTTTAATCTCCTCTTTAACTTCTTCAGTGGCAAGGTTCTCCTCTGGTTTATTAATTTCGTCTAAACGGACAGTTCGCCAGTTGCCTACCTGCTTCGTCGTCTTTATTTTCGGTCTCTTCGAGGCCATCGTTTTCCTCTGCGCCTGGATCTTCGGGCTTTTCAGGGGGAATGTACTGCCTTCGGTTCTCCTGGCTGTAGACTTTGCGCTTGAGCTTGCGTCCGTAGGTAAACGACCTGTGGGTGGTGAGGGCAGGACTTACTCGAAGACGTTCTGGAACAGCCGCTCTTGGTTCTGGTGCTCGTACACGATCTCTCGCAGAGGATACCGCGGCCTGCTCATGTTGATCCGCTCTTGGAACCACTTCCACTTGCTCTTGTCTGGGTTCTTAGCTTCTTCATCGCTCTGCTCGAAGTCGATGACTGGGTAGCCGAAGACCGGCTGCGTCGCTTTGACGTTACCTACGATGTCCTTGAGGTCTAGGTGGTCCGCCTAAGGGGTGGTTAATTGACAACGTACCAACGGCGAGAAGTCTTCCTCTTTGAACGACACCTGCTTACGGTGCTTTTTCGATGTCCGGCCCATGCGGTGCAGGTATTTGCGCTTATTTGGACCCAAGCTCGTTTTTCAGCCTTTTTTGAGGCGATTTTGAGGCTATTTTAGGTGAGAAAGAGCTTGATTGGGTTCAGATTGATTTGAATTTGGTCAGATTAGATATTCATTTTTTGTTTGTTTTTGAATTAATATTAAAGTATAATTTCATAAAGTAATCTTTTATTTTTCTTTTTGATAGACAGAAAATTGGGTACAAAGTGTGTTGAATATTTAAATTTTACCTTACTTGCTAATTTTTAGTTTTGTTGAGAAAATAAATAAAAATCAAAGAGTTTTGCAATATAAAGCTAAAGAAAATTATTAAATTAATTTGAAAATTTTAATATTAATTAACTATCAATAAATAATCAAAATGTTTTACTAAAAAAAAAAATTTTAAATGGATTAAATTTTGTTAAAAAATAAAAGAATACTAAAAAAACAAGTTTTAATTTCAAATAATCAAATTTTAATCAAATATTTGAAAATTCTACTTAAAATTTGTCAAATATATCAATTTTCAATATTTGTATCTCTTTAAAGTCAGTCTCATTGATGACAAATAAGCAAACAAATTAAAGTATTTTAATTTTGCTAATTCAAAACATCATTTTAAATCTATTTTCTTATCATGCTTATTAAATGTTAAATTAAAAAATCGCACTATTCGTATATAAAATTTCGCCAATTCCTAATAAATCCTACAAATCCAAAATAAATGATCTCAAATAAAAATTCCTAAATTTTACCGATTCTCCTCTGTCCATTCGTCAGCTCAATCTTCGACTCCGGTCTAACAGTCATCCGATCAAATGAAGACTGTGAAGGTTTCACAGCCAAAGTCTCGATCTGTTTTTGTGAGGGCAGTTCGGGTATACTCTGCAAACCTATCGACATTGGTTGAATATATTTCAATTTATTTTAAATTCCGACGGCTTGAGTCTTGAAATACAACCTAAACACTTTCCACTGGGTTCGAACTCACATCTTCCTCTATACAAATCCGTAATTTAGTGAAGAGCCATATAGAAATATGTAAAAATACCATCATTTTTAATGCCGTCAAGGACCTTTTTGGTGCCGATGGACATGACAGACCCAATGAGATCATCATTGATTCTATTAAAGATTACACAGCGGTGGTTGTTAATCGTACTGATTTTTATTCTTCATGTGCTTCGCTATCTCCGGATCGATCGTAATTGTATTCTCTAAATAGAACAGTCACTCATTTTGCGGAATATTAAACAGAAGGATAGAAAACAAGATGGATATTAGGCAAATGCAGGAGATAGTCAATGCAGGTCGTACTGATGCTGGGTCTTTGGTGGTTTGGAGTTGAGTTGCAGTCTGTATCAAATTTCAATGACTCTCGGTTGTCTAAGCCTCAGTTAAAGTGTACTTACTTTCCCACTTGTCTCCGTTAAGTATCGCGATAATGTCTCGGTTGTCTTTTTGCTTCGCGATCGTGTATACGGACTGGCCTTTGGAATTCAGGTAGTTCGTCGCTGTTGCATTTTAAGTCAAAATTATTAATAGTTGAGTTTTTATTGATTGAAACTGGAAACAGAAAATTTTATGTGATTGTGATAATCGCAGTTTTAAGGTATTTATAAGTTTTTTAGGCAAGGAGACTAATAAAGCTTACCATCTTCATTGCTAGTCCTGTCGTGCTGGTTGTTGAACTTGTACAGGATGTGCACAGCCTCTGTGTTGTTGCAAATGGCCGCTGTTTGAATTAACTTGTTCCCGCAAATGTCAGTTGACTCCAGAATGTCTAGAGATTAGAAATGAGGTACCTTTGTATGTCCTGTCTAGGTCCAAGCATGAACGTAATAGGCTAATTTTAGATTAGATTGAAAAGGTTACTTGTTGTTGTGAATGAAGACGATGTAGTGCAGGTAGTTTAACTTGAAATTTGTAAACTGCAATTCTGATAGTGTTGGATGGGCATCCAGAATCTCCTTTTTATGATAGATGTTTAGTGATGTAAAAATTCAAGTTGGTTATTATATGCTTTTGATTAGAATGAAACTGTTCAAATTTATTATTGAGATTTATTATTTATTGAATTAGGTATTCTTGAAACGATGATTTGTATAACTTCTTTCTTACTCCTATAATTTAATTAAATAGAAAAATGAAAATTTTAGTAATAATAAAAATGATCCTTAAGAAACACCTAATTACTTCATTTTTCTTGTTTACATTTTAAAAATTTTATTATTTTAAATCAAATAGACTTATTTCTTCTCTAAATTCCAAAATCTAAAACCCGCAAACATCTCACAACAGCCTAAACTAAACTCCACTTCAGCCCCTCTTTTCACCCACTCCAATCTTAACTTTCCTCTCTTCTAATCTCTCGCACTCAATTCTCCAACTCTAAACTATCTCTCCTTCCATCCTTCCTTCTGCTATAAACCTTACGAATACAAGTGGCAGTCTCAAGTTTCTTCTGTATGATATGATATTCTCAATTGACTATAGCCGTCGTGGACGCAGAGTTGACTCACCCCATTGCAAATAATTTACTACAATTTAAAATATCCAAACCCGCTGTAATATCAATATATTTTAATTTATAGCTCAGCAGGCTGAACCTCCGTCCACCATAACTACTGCATATATTCCCAAATTTAAATATACCCTTATTCACTGATTAGTGGAATTTAAATATTTGTGATTCAAAAACAATGGGCATCAAAGATCTGTTCCAGACCCTCGGCAGCGGATGCGAAAAAGACTTTAAGTTCACTGAGTACCAAGGCTTCACCGTCGGCATTGATATCAGCTGCATCATCCACCAGTGAGCTCCGATTATCGCGGAGAACAGGCATGACAGTACGATGCCCCTTTAGCCCATGATTAGTAATTTATTACTCTATAGAGAAACCGATCAATGAAGGCGCGACTATTGTGCATTTTGTTTCGGATAAAATCGCAAAACTCAGAAAGAATAAAATCACCCCGATAGTCGTATTCGACGGTGCAAGCCACCCAATGAAATAGACATGAAGAATCTGCCAGGAGACAGTATCGAGACGAGTGCTTGGAAAACTACAAAAGGCTGCATGATAAATACGAAATAACTAAAGACCAGGAAACCCGCAAAGAATGCCTAGATCTACTGAAGAAGTCATTTAAAACGACTGATGAACATAAAGCAGAAATAATAAACTGACTGAAATAATGCTAAAATTGAGTACTATCAAGCTCCGTATGAAGCAGACTCGCAGCTTGCTTATTTATTTAAAATCGGTAAAATCCAGGCTGTTATTACTGAAGACTCCGACCTTCTTGCTTACGGCGTTAAGCGATTGTTAAGAAGCAAAATGACGAAGAATTTGGACTTGAATCAAACGACAATTAGCAAATAAAGCCTTCAGCAACTTATTGAATCTTGACTTCGACCAGTTCCTCGTTTTCTGAATTCTCTGTGGGTGAGACTACCTTGATAATATCAAAAGCATCGGTAGCACAAAGGCGATAAAAGCTCTTGAAAGTAATAATTGGAGCATTAGCGATATAATAAATTCATTTAAAAAGAACTTGTCTGTGCCTGAGGACTACTACAAAAGTAAGCGTTTGGTTTAATTGTTTAGACTTCATCAAGGCTTTCATCACGTTTAAAACGCATATTGTATACTGCCCCATCGATCAGAAAATGAGGTATCTTGATGACTCACTCAAAGACCTAACGACTGACCTTACAGAAGACGGTAAGTAAGGGTTTATATGTTGCTTAGACTGCCTCAAGCTACTTGAAGACTCAACAGTCAAATTTAAAAATGTAAACAAGACTTTCTTTAACGATATGTCCTTTGTTGGAAAGATTACTAATGACACTGAAAAATGACAAAAAATAATATCGGGAAAGATTAATCCTAATACTTTTAAAATTATTTGTATTTCACCTGAGAAAAAGAAAAGGTAAGATAGAATCGGGTTATAATGTTATGGAGGTTTATTTATCATAGTGGATTCATGGCAAACACAAAAACTAAAAGGAATATTCAAGAACATCAGTTAAAAGTTTCGAAGAAATAAACTTGAAGTGAGAAATTAGATTATTTTTAATTAAATACTAATTCTAATTAAGATCATTGAAATCAAAGAACCGGTTCAGAAAATCTTATCAGATTACAACATAATATGAAAATCAATAAGTAATTCACCAGAAAGGTCAAAATCATCAATTTCAAAGCAAATGATTGTGGTTCAAAAGTAATCAATCAAGCCTTCAACTATGTTCACTATCAAAACCAAAAAACAAATTTAAAAAATTATCAATCTGCAACCTCAAAATCCCAACTAACCCCGAATCCAGCTTCAAAATCCAATTAGATCGCAAACAACCCTCAAGCCCGCCTTCTCCTTCCTCCATCGAAGTAAGCCCTTGCTCTGACCCAATTCAGCTAAGCCCAGAAGACCTAAACTTTGGGTCTCTTTGCCTGACCCCATAATCCAACTTGTCCTTATCACCATCCCATCATCAGGCACTCATTTTCAATATCTAACAAATTGAAATTCATATAAAATCTAATGTCAACCGTGACTTAACTCCTACCATCCAATCTGCATCTGTCTTCACATTATCATCTCTATCTGGTGCATTACTTGTATCTGTCAATATTATCATCTGTAACTAACATTTATAAAACAGAATATTATAATATGCGCATATCCACGATTAATATTCCCTATCGATATTGGACTGTAAAGGAAGGCGGGGGGGATTAAAATATACGAGGGTTTACAACTTATATTGCTCCTTGAGATAATCAATATTTAGGAAGCAATGCAAATAAAGATGTAATATTAAAATTGAATAAAATGTCTTTAAATCAAAACGAAGAACAAAAACAACTTGTAATTTTAAGTGAAAATCATCAAGAGGCTAAAACAAAAAGACAACAGATATCGAATGTAAACCAGACTTTAGATTCTTCTAAAAAACGGTATGATTACCAATTATTTATTTGTTTTTTTTTGATATTAATCATTTGTCAATAAAATAAGTTTCATAAAACCAGTTGTTACATTTTAGAAAATCTTAGTTGAACGCGAATATAGCTCAAAGCAAACTGAATCAAAATAAGTACAACTTGTTTCTGATTAAGCAAAGACTCTACAACAGCTACAGAAAGCTAAAAATAGTAATTTTGTTTCACTTTTATATCTCAGAACAAATCCCCGAAGATCAGGAAGCAGCTGAGGGCTAAAAAGGACAAGAATATCGAGCAATTTAAAAATCACAAAATACTTGAAAAAATCAATTGATATTTGTTCAGCAAAACTAGCGACAGAGATAAACCTTCTATGTAAGAGACCTCAAATCTAACTGATTTTAGACAGAAGAAAAATAGGAAAAGAAGCAGAGCTCAAAGCGCATTTAAAAAGACTACTTCAGAAGGCACATTAAATAAGGAGATCAAAAACCTCATTATTCCAACTGACTCTGAACAGAAGCTTGAGGAAATCAAGCCGAATAGAAACATCTGTCCTTTCACGATTATTGGATCTGAATATGAAAATAAAGACAGCCCGGTGATTAAGTCTTCAAAGAAACGGCCGACGACTTCAAAAGGAAGAGTTCAGAAGTCATTAGAAAACTTGGGTAATAAAATCCATAAAATTACTTTATCTCCCCTTTTCTTACATCAGTATCTCACCTCAAATAGGAGCTAAATTCTTTCTATGAAAATTTGGAAGTCTGTCAAACCCAAGCTTCGCTGAAGCTTGTCCAAACAAATACGAATTAGAGACTCGTAAATTGATTCACTGCCTCAGCAAGCCTCTGCAGTACGAGCCGTACATGATGCAGGACATCGAGGTCCTCGAAAATAAACTAAACTGCCGCAAATTTCGGTAAATAAATTCTTAATTCCGACTAATGATAAAATTATAGCAAGTCGCAGAAAAGTTGGATTCAAAATAAAAGTATAAAAATACTGTTTTTAATCATATAGAAACCTCAGTCGACCTCAGCAAGGTAAAAGCGAGGTATATGGATATTCATTCCTATCGAGAGGAGAATATCGAGGTACATACGATACTTACTGCTTCCCACGTAAATAATCTTTCGGTTATATAGAAATACATCAAATCAAAGCCGATTAGTAATCGCTCTGAATCTAAAAAATTTAAAATAAGAAAGCACAAACGCAAAACCAAAGGCGTCTCTGTTCCAAATGAATTTGTAGACAAAGTTGAAACCCAGCCTTTTTGAAATCGAGTCGAGAGTAACGCCCAAAATGAAGAAAGCAAAGATCTAAAAAACTAGCATTGTTTTATATTTCCAATATTTATTTTATTTGTTATTTAAAATATTTTATTTGCTGTAAAATATAAATAAAAAATAAATGATGCTTTTTATTTTAAAATAAAAATACAGAATTGTTAAATTGAATTATTAAGTTTTATTGCGATATTAATTTATTTCAAGCCTTTTATGATCCAAGGATGCTTGAGGGCATCTCGAGCGGTTAGCCTTCTTTTGTGATCTAAGTCCAGACAACGCTCGATAAAGTCGACAAACTCGAGGTCTTCTCACTGCATCACGTAATTTATTGACTTCGAACCTACAATGTAGTTTTGAGCGGTTGGTGATTCGTAATTTAGTGAATGGTCATAACTTTGGTCATCGTCTTCGTTGTCATCATCACTTGAGGTATCTTTCTTTGAGCTTGAAGGATCAGGTTCACTATATCCGTCTTTTAATTGGAGTAGTTTAGTGAAGTCTTCCAAATCTAGCCGATTTGAATCTTTAGTATGATGTGTTTTAGATCTCGGCATCAAAGCAACATGTTCTTTAGGAGTTCCGTCTTCCTTAAAGTACTTCGCACCTTTCATGCCTTCCTTGACCATATAATAAGGCATGAGTCCTCTCAGTTCCATAATAAGTCCAAGTAGTTCTTCTTCGCTTTCTGCTGGAAACAAAGGAATACCAGTATAAAGTTCTGCAAGCATGCACCCAAAGCTCCACATGTCAATAGCAAAATCATAGCTTCTGATTCCAAGGCTGATTTCAGGAGCTCTATAAAACCTGCTTTGCACGTAGGAATATACAATATTATCTTTAAAGCAGGAGCTACCGAAATCGATGATTTTAATGAGATAGCCCTTTTGGTCATCTTTACTTTCTCAGAAGGATATTTTCAGGTTTTAGATCACAGTGAATAATCTGCTGTCGAGCTAAGTATCACAACCCGACTAAGATATGCAGAGCAATTCTGCGAATGTACTTGACTTTCATCCCTCTGAAGTTCCTGCCTTTAATGACATCATAGAGGTTCATCTCCATGAGCTCAAATCCGATACAGATTTGGTTTCGAAATACAAACGACTCTTTCAACTTGATAATATTTCTTACGTCCTCTTGATCACTTTCCTTTAGATACCGAAGGATATTGACTTCGTTCATCCCTTGCTCGAAGTTATCAGCGCTGTTTTTGAGAATTTTAATCGCCATGAACTCTTTTTCTTTATGGTCGTAGCACTTGAGAACCTCGCCAAATGCTCCTTTGCCAAGAGACTCGATGATTTCGTACCTGTAGCAAAGCTGCTCACCAGACACAACTTTGATCTCTCTTCAGTCGTTATTTTGATTTCTTCTGCTTTTTTGAGCTTTTAGTGAGTTTTTGTTCAGGAGACTCATCCATCCTCATGTTTTTATTGATGTAGTAAATCACCATGTAGTTTAGTATTTCTGACTCTTCATACTCACTCAAATATTTGCCGAAGTGGATGATTGTTTTCGCTGCAGAAAGCGGAAATTCAATAATCTCCTCCCCGGGCTTAGGGTCCTTTTCCTCCTTCAACTTTGAAGTCCGGTCGTCGAGGCCAATTTCTTTGCTCATTGCACTTGTATTTAAATTCGGAGAGGGACTCGCAGCTTTGAAGTCTGCTGGCGACTGGAAGTCTTTATCAAAACTGCTGTCTTGCTCGGTGATTCTTCGATCGGAGTCAATGAACTTATCTCCTTTGATGTCAGAGTTTGTATTTTTAGTATGCGACTTGTTCTTCTGGAATTCTTTCATCTGAGTAAAATACGTTTCAACAGACATTTTATCATTGCCTGCTTTATCTCCACTAATACTGTCGCTGTGGATTGAGTCGTAATGATCATCTGTGCTCTCTTGTGTTCGGTGTTTAATGCTGTTCTTTTCATTACTGCCGTAAGAATAAGCATTCGACATTCCAGCTAAGTTGTTGTTAATTACAGCGTCACTGGTCTTCTTGACAAGCTTATAGCCTTCAAACTGCTTGTTGTTAGCAAGAATGGTCAAAATCCTTTTGTTTCCTTGAGGCTGGCTCTTGCCTACATTTAACGCTTTGGTGCTGCTCGCTGCTTTCTGCCCTGCAATCACATTTTCAAAGGACTTTGTATGGTAAGTGTCAAAGGTGGTGTTTTGTCCTAGATTATCTTGGACCGCTAAATTACTCGCCTTGATGGTGTTTTTAACCGCAATCTGAGGCATCCTATAAGCTAAATTTGCAAAATGAATAAATGGTAAAAATGCAAAAGTAAGAATACTTTTGGTATGGCAGCTGGCGGTTCTGATTTGAAATTATTGGCATGTTAATCTCTCTATAAATCGTTTATTATGATTTTTTAATAAAATCTTATCTAAAATAATTTTTGTTTAATTCAAGAAATACGCTATTTTTATTGATTTAATATAAAAATATCGATTGGAATTAGGATCTTATTAATGTATAAGTGTAAATATCTAAACCTCAAAACTAAATGATTAATTTATCATAAATCTAATCTAAAACAGATATAAATAAAAGCAATTTAGAAATAAATTAAAATCAATAACGAATATCTGGATGTTTAAAGCTTAAGCTAATTATTCCAGTCAACCTCAAGCCCGCTTACTTTTTGCGTTTAAGTTTTAAATTTAAGTTCTGTCTGGCATTCTGCTGCATGATTCCGTCCCTCGAGCGGTTCTTTTTAAACCCGAAAAGAGTGTTGTCACCAGAAGAGTTCACCTGCCAGAAGTTATTAAGTCCATTATTTTCTCGATAAATTGTATGCTGGCTATTTTTCATTCACATTTAGCGAGCTTTTATTCGTCGTCATCATCGGGGAGTTTTTAAAGCTGTTGTACTTGGTCTTTATCTGGTCGCGTCCTCGGATATTCACCGCAATCGGCTTGTCATTGGTGATATTGATACTGTTGCCGAAGCCAGAAAGAGCATCTGAGATCAGCTCTTGCTGTCGGTTTCTCCGCTTTAGGTTAGAAATCCCGTTGATAATGTTATTATTTGGCTTCCGCTTCATATTAGCAGCTTCTTTGATGCTCATCATTGTCTCTAGCTCTTTGCTATTGTACCGCACCTGGCTTGAGTTAAATGCGAAATCATTCGGGATGGGGAACTGATTGCTCCTTGTTAGTGAGCTCGAAATCGAAGAATCCAATGAGTTATTTCCTGTTGGAATCTTGCGCTTTGCAATAGCTGCCTTTGACTTGCCAATTTCATAGTCTATCGACTGGTAGACCTTTCGGATGTTATTTACGATAATTGTCAAACTTCAAAGATCGGTTTCTTGGAATATTACTGTTAGTCAGTTCTTTCTTTAGAGTAAGAGACTTTTCTTCAGTCCTCTGCTTACCAGACCCACTGTTCTTTTGGACGTACCTACTGTTGATCTGCGCGTAGTTATTTGGACTGTTGAAGTTTTGATCTCTGGTGTTAAATTGCTTCTCGCGTCTTCCCTTCCACTTCCGTGCATTTGCATTTTTCTTAAGTTTTTCTTTTAAATTTGCGATTCCGTTTATCGACTGATTTAAGTCAAAGTTATTAGAGCTCTTGATTTGTTGGTTTCCACTACCGAAGTTGGATCTGTCAAAATCCAGCGAGTTGTAGTTCTGATTGGTTAAATTATGTTGTAGTAAAATATGTTTGTTATTTTATTTCGTTCTTGTTCACTGCTTGCATCACTCCGGTTGGTCTGAGGGTTCTGCCGTTCTGATGAGTCATAAAACTGCTCTTTGCAATGAACGAGCTCGAAACGCCATCGTTGTACGAAGGATCAAGGTAGCTAGGATTGCTATTGTTCCTATCCATACTTCTTCATATCATGATAATTTGGGTTTGATATTTTATTTTTATAATTCATTTGCTATTATTCTAAACTAACTGAGACAAGCTTGAATCTTAACAATTAAAAGCTTGAAAGGGTCTTTAAATTAATGATTTTATTATCTATAATTAAGCCAAACTGAATTATTGAATAAGTTAGATTAAAAGTATAAAATCCAGGAAATTAAAAATCAACGAGCCTAATGTATTTCAGTCAAATTAATATTTACAAAACGACAACAGTGGTAATATCATCAACTTTCCCGCCAATATACTTTCTGCCCTTGGCCTTGTAGTATTCCTTCTGGAATGGAGTTTTGCTTGCAGGATCTTTGGTCTTAAAATACGCTCTTTTAGTGATAATTTTACTTAGCCCTCTCGCGACAGATTCCGAAGGAACGAAGCATTCTTTTCCATCTGATATCTTTTTCAAGTACTCCTGGATAATCGATATAATTTCGTATACAAAGAGATTATCGAAAAGTCCGTCTGTTCCAAATACAACAATCTTTTTCTTATTCATTTGGATTGAGTACTTGTCCGAGTGCTCACTTGTACTTGTGATTATTGCGTCAGTTTCGACTAGTTTTCTCAGTTCTTTGCAAAGCAACTCGTTCCCGCTTTCATTAAGCTTCTGATACGTCTCTTGGTTTGGCAACCTTACAAGTTGCAGAGGGTAATTAAATGAATGCTGTTGAGGCTTACTCTTTTCCTTCAAGAAGACTTTATAAGTCCCCTTTTCGTATTTGTATTCAAACGACATAAATCCGCTGTCTCCGAGATTCGAAACGTCAAGCTTGTTGCCGTTAAGAACAGCAATACAACAAGTTGAGCTTCCACAATGGGGAGTTTTCGAAAACCCTTCATCCATTATTTTACAAGGACAAATATTTCTATCGCTATTGTTCTCAGCCCCTTCGCCATTTTGTGGGTTTATGTTCAGATTTAATTGGTCGATAAACTTGTCAAGTACGTTTTTAGACTCTTGCATTAGTGTGCTAGAAAAAGCATCTGTTTTTATATTAAATGCAGACCACGAACTAACTCCGTCTGCAACGCCTACGCCTTTCGGATGTAAAAAGTATGCGTCTTCATAAACATCGCTTGAGTTCCTGTAATACAATTAGACTTTATACTTACTCATCGTTGCCTTTGCCGATGTGATATGCTCCATAGATAAGCGTGGTCTTGATTTGCTCTTCTTCATCGAATCCGATTTCAGAGTCTTCTTTGTATTCGAGGTCGAAGTCTTTATTTTTGGAATCACTCGGATTTAACTCTGACTGCCAAGGGCTTTACTGAATTCATAAGTTCTTTTGCATCGTCTGATTCGTCAGATCCAACATCCATGCTGTTTAAAGTTTCAATTAATCCGAGAGCCTTGACTGCAGGCGAGTTTGGAGTCTTTTCATCTTCTTCCATGTTGAAGTAATCGTCGCCTTTTG
>JAGYYN010017847.1:0-16289 GCA_021441665.1 Euplotes cf. woodruffi 2 WChen-2021 | reverse complement strand
GTAAACCGAAACAGGCCGGTGTCAGGACTGCCCGACACCTATCCAGGACTGCCCAGAGTTGCTTCAGGACTGCCCGAGCTTGGTCAGGACTGCCCGACCCTTAGAGAGGACTGTTCGTCCGACGTCCAGGACTGCCCAGACTGTTTAGCTTCAAGACTGCTCGAAGCTTGGTCAGGACTGCCCGACCTATGTCCAGGACTGCCCGGACTTGCTTCAGGACTGCCCGAAGCTTGATCAGGACTGCCCGAAGCTTGATCAGGACTGCCCGATCTTTGTCCAGGACTGCCCGGACTTGCTTCAAGACTGCTCGAAGCTTAGTCAGGACTGCCCGACTTTTTATTAAATTATAATAAAAATAATACATTGAAAATGTATTTTAATTTCCGCCTTATATAGGCTGCGAAATATCTATTAATTTGGCATCCACACCATAAAAGCCATAAAAATTGAAAATACACAAATCAGTGAGATTATTATAACAAATAAACAAACAATATGATTTAAAATATTCTGTTAACTGCATTTTAATCAAAAATACAAATTAAATATGAAAGGCAAATATTGAATAAATACTCAAAATATTTAAAATGTGTGTTTGGTTAAAATTAATAATAAAGTTAAATAATTTTGAGCTTGTTGTTTTGAAATTACTAAAACATACAAATTGATAGTCCAAACGTCTAAAATTGAATAATGAAATTGATTGATGATAACATAATTAACAAAAATGACTCATATTATGAAATGCTTTGGAAAGAGATTGGATAGAATGCTAAACTAGAGAAAATAATATTGTATTGAAAACTGTAAGAAATTTATTAAGTTATTTGTTATGTTTCATTCTTTTCTCTAAAATACTCTTCAATAATCTTACTGACTCTCAGCAGTAACAGCTGTGGGTCTTTTTTGTAGTCTATCGACACATTGTCGATCTCAGTCGTATTGAACTGTAGTCGGCCGTATTCATCGATGGCAACAACCTGCAGTCGCTTGCATATGAATAGAATAACCTCGTTGACGTGTGGGTCGCTCTTAATTAGTTCTACGTCATCTTTGTTGGTTGCCTTGCTCGTGCTGTGTGCATTAACTGCACCGGATAGCTGACCAAAGTAGCTGCTCTCGTTGTGAGTAACTTCGCCGGTACTGTAGAAGCGGTAATTGATGAGGATCTTAAGTATGTTAAATCAGCACGGTGCATACTTTGACACCTTATGCATTAGTCTGTCTTCTTCTAAAGAGCTCGGTTGCTCTTTTGAGTCTTCAATCACTCCCTCTTCAATTAAGTGTTTATTTAAGTAGTGATAAGCTAAAACGAGCTTTGGTTGATTCTTTCATGCTTTCAATCGTATTAATTGCATACATTCGCCATATTTCGACTATTGTGCTGGTCATAATCTTGTATTCGATAAATTCATCGCGCATGAAGCATGCAAAGAGTTTTGCATCTGCTTCGTTAACCTGAAATTTAGTTGCCTTTGCAGCTTTACCAACATGTTGGACTGTGAGGTTTTGAAAAGTGATCATGAATGAAGTTGCATCTTGATATTCTTTACCTTTAAAGTGGTTGATGCACTTCGCATAGATATCATTTTTACATTTAGCAAAGAACTCATTCTTAAATTTTGAATTGTAAGTTTTCAACACTGAACTGTAAGAAGACTGAATAAAACTCGAAATTTGAATACAAGGATCTCCACCTGTAATTTCCTCAATACTACCTGATTTATTGGAGCTACTTTGGTTTGTTGTTGTACTTTCTATACCTATCGTTCTCTTTAAACACTTTTGAGAGCTTACGAGACATAATTGATATCGGACCCTCTGAACGATTTGATTCACTCAACGATCCTCGATTTGAATCCAACTCGAATAAAGGATTAGAAATCGAAGCAACATTTGCAGCATTTTGGATGATATTTCTATGATTAACTTCACGTGAGATCTTGTTTCTATACAAATTTATTAATAAAAATAGTAAAAGATGATTTCTTAGTTACTTTCAGCTTTTTGCATCATAAAATCACTAAGCAAAGGATTATAAATACAAAGCTCTAGCTAGTATTTGAGACGAAGGCAAAATGGTATCCAACACTTATTGAATAGATTAAGTAAATCAAATATACTCAAATTGCAACAGCATCACTATTATTCAGTAATGATCAATTTATACCGTGTTTACAAACTTTTTTCAAAAATATTAAAAACTATTTCATTTAATACGAAAAATTTGGTGGATTTCAAATTGTCTTGAAAACAACGAATATTATTACGATTTTAACAAAATTTTCACTAATTTTATCATCAGCGACGTTTGCTATTTACAAAAGTCTTTCAGCGATCTTGTATCAGCACGATTTTTATTTGGTTTTGATACAAAAATGGTTATTTAAAAAATATTAGTTAAAAGCATAAAACAAGTTATTTGCATACGTTGTTATTGTACTCTTAATAGTGAGATACTTTAAATCTTTTTCCATTATTTCACAATAAGTTTCATTTGATGAGTTTGTCGAAATGCGGCTACCCTGATGAAGGCAGGTCTCAAAAACTTTCTTGAGACTACTGCTGATGGCTCATTTTTCTTTCGTTAAAATACGGACAACTGAAATTCGATCCTTCGTTATATTTCCTAACAAGAAATATAAAGCTGAATTGCCGTAAATGTACTCGAAGTTCGTAAACTCTTGATTCCGTGTATTTTTGATTAAATCAAAAGTCTCCTGAGCTGCGATCGAATGCGAGTTTTTAGTGTGAAAGTAAGCAATAAATCTGAGTTTAATCTGTTTATTTTCATAGCTTTTTAAGGCCTCCGAAATAAAATCAGTCAAACAGGTGTAATAAAACTTGTAAATATCTCGATCTTGATTTCCATTCTGATTGTATTCTTGTAATAAATCCTGTTTACCAATCGCTCGAAATCAGTCTTTATTCGGTCGAATCGATAAGATGTCAATTACGATTATTTGCTGCGCCATTATTTTCACTATAAGTATTATTGAATCAATGTTATTATAAACATTAGATTTCAAAACTAATATCTGAACGTTGCTGAGGTGACCAAATCGTAATATTTAAAGACATCCTCGCAAATATAATTCTCCAAATTACAAAAACAGTAAAGTTCTATATAAATCCTAAATTTTACAAATATTTTGATAAATTAATTTAAAAAAATTACAGCTGAAGTTAAGTGTAAAAGAATAAAACCAGTATTTTGATGACAATTTATTATTATTACTGTTTTTTTATTATTTTATGATTGCGATTATAGTTAAATTAAATTTATAAGCGGCTAATTTGGTATTTTAAAAATCACAACTCCGTCTGCTTGACAACCGATATTCTTTCTTCAGTGAAAGATCAAGTAAAAACACATGTATAGAAAAATATTTTTAAATCGAGTAAATAATAAATATTGAGAGTCGATATTTAGCATACAAACTTTAATCAATTAAAGCTTGGCTCAAAATAATATTTTAAATCTAAAACAGCAAATGATTTTAGTTAGATTAAAACAGCGATTTGTTGTGAATAATTAGAAAAACAAATTTTAAATACTTTGTGATCGTCATTTATTTCTTGATTATTAATACACCAAAAAGTATGTTGAACACAGACTTAAAATATTAAATTTTATTAACAAAACTGGCTTTATTTTAAATCTTGTGGGGAAAATTTATTATTTGGTCATACATGAGAATACAAGGTTTTTTGTATAAATTTTAAATTAATTTTAATCGAATTTTAGGTCAAAAAACAGTTAAAAAATATTAAAAAATTTTCATCAAGTTTGGTAAAGGAAATCATTAAAATTTGGTATTATTAGCTATTGATTGATATTAAACTGTTTATTAAAAATTTGTATTATTTTGAATCTAAATTTGGAAATGTAAATCACCAAGATTAAATGTTGACTTCCTTCTTTTTATATAACAGCATGTTTTATAAAATAGCAAGAGGATCACATAGTATTCCAAATTGTTTAGTTATTTTATGTTCAGAGCTCTTCGATAAACTGTTTGACTTTCTGCAGCAACAGCTGTGGGTCGGTCTTGAAATCTATTGACACATTGTCGATCTGAGTCGTATTGAACTGCAGCCAGCCGTCTTCATCGATGGCAACAACCTGCAGTTGCTTGCATATGTGCAGTATCGTCTCTTTGAAATTCGGGTCGTTCTTAATGAGTTCTGTATCGTCTTTGCTGGCTTTCTTGCTTGTACTGTGTGCCTTAACTGCGCCGGATAGTTGGCCGCAGTAACTTCGCTCGTTGTGAGTAACTTCGCCGGTACTGTAGAAACGGTAATTGATGAGGATCTTGAGCACGTTGAATCATCACACAGCATACTTTGTGATTTTAATCTTCAGTTTATCATCTTCACAATTTGAATTTGCAGAGTCTGGATTTACTAATAATTTGCGATCAATTAGGTAGCTCGTGAGTTTATCTGTATCGAAATTGGCTTTAGTTGAATTCAACATATCATCCAGGTTATTAATTTGCTTATCGGTCCATGTTTTGATGATTTCTCCATTCAAAATGTTCTTTTTGACGAGATCATCTCGAAGATAACAAGCAAATAATAATTTATCTTCATCTTTTATAGATTTCCCTTTCTCTTTAGCTAACTTGCCAACTTGTTGGACAATAAGGTTTTGGAATGTCTTATAATAGCTGCTGGCTTCACTATTTTCTTTGCCTTTAAAATGATTTTTAAGCTTGATGTATACTTCATCTTTTCAACTCTCAAAGAAAGCATTATTGAACTTATGATTGTATTCAGCATTGGAGTCTCTAAATAATAATTTAACTATCAACTCACTGTCTATATTTGCTTTTGTGTTCTTCAACTATAGTGGAGACCATTGAAATACTAATGTTTAGGTCTGAAGATTCCCGTGCATCTTGTGACCTTTGCAATTGTACTGATTGTATCGGGAGATGAGAAGGACTGCTATTCAGCAGTGTTTTACTTTCTACTTGTTCGCTGGGTCTAGTTAATAATCTCACCCTCTGATGACTATAGCTTAACGTTAGCATTGCTGAAGAAATACTCTAATTATTAGGCTTAATTAGTTATCGCAGACTGATAGTAAACAATTAAATTTTATGATTACTCGATCACCTTATAGCCAATTGCCAAAGAGAATGTTTAGTATCAAATAAAATCCACTACTTTAATCAAAATTAATTTTATTCAAGCCTCGGTCGAAAATAGGTCGGTAAATGAATTATTTAGCGGATTCGGAATGTCACTGTCAAAACTCAAAATAAGCTTAGCCTCAATTTTGAAGATTTTTATCTTCATAGCATAAAATATTGCTTTTGGGAGGTATTACTCAAATGGCTTAAAGTCACAGTGGGGAATCAAAATTCTTAATTTTTGTTTAATGGTTAGTGCTAGAAATTCACTTAAAAATTGGTATTTTTATATTGAAAATTTACAAATGGGTATACTAAAGCATCAAGATTGAATGTGAAAACTGAGGTCGATTGACGATTATAATTTGCTTCGTGATGGTTTTGAAGCAGAATATCAGTGGAAATTATACAACAGTAAATTGAATATTTTGATGGTTTTTACTTTATCATGGATATACCCGATACATAGAGGACGATAGACTGACACATCCAGTCAAAATACTTATGAATGTTAGGGGGATAGTACTATTTGAACCAAACTTATAAATTGTTTATTGCAGTTATTTTATGAAATTTTCATTTTATTTTTCCTTATCCACTGTGAAATTAGAGAAGAATTTCTCAGTTTAGAGTAACTCTTATTTCATAAAAAAAATTTATTCACTGTATTTTTTTGAATGATAAAAAACATACATAAAATTAAGCAGATTTGATTATTTTTATATAAATAAACTGTTTATTTTAATACCCAAAACTTATTAAAAGAACGAACAGAATAAAAGTTTAAAAATCTAAAAATATACTAATCTCTTTCATTTTTTCTAAAAAATTAGTTCAAATTCAAAATTCTTGAGCCAAATGGTAAAATCAAATATCATCGGTTTTCGATCCTAAATTTGCAATTTTGATTAAAAAACTCACCTGGCGATTGCTCTCAAATGATTTACCTCTTTGAGATCTTTTAGAAGATTACTTGTTTCAAATTCGCTGATTGGGGATCATTGGAGTTTGCTGGAATTAAACTTGCATTTAAAGTAGTCTGCAAACTCTTTGCTAATAAACATTCGTTCTTTAGAGAAGACCTTAACAAAGCTGTGCGTATTCGCAACACTGCCTATTTCGGCATAAAGGCAGCTGGGTCCATAAATAACCTGTGGTTTAGACTTCAACTGTAACTCTTTAAATTTTCTCCTGACCTTATCAACTATCATTCCTTTGGCTGAGTAGTACACGATGAATCTGATTTCAAGGCCAGATTCTTGGTAAGCCTCAGTAAACCTCGAGATGTACTCGGCAAGCTGCTCAAAATAAAATTCCTGTATGTCAGCTTGTTCTGTCTGACTATCCTTGTACTTGGCTAATTCGCTTTCTGCCTGAATGCCAGCAAAGCTTTGCCTTGAAATCCTGTAGTTATTCATGTCGAGGATGATCAAATATGTTGCCATAATAATTATTAGTTATTAATAATAATTTGCAATTTTGTTTTAAATATAGCTGATTTTGAATTGCAGAAAATTGAATTATCAAGATATCATAAGTATTTCAAGCGCAGTTTTAGACATTGGTATTGTGGGGATGGGTGTAGGGAGGTATTTTAGAAGATTATACTAGTTTAGTTTTTGTGTTGAAGAGAGAGGGAAATTGTTATTAAATTTGGGTTTTTGAATTTTTAGATTTGGAGTTTTTTAAACTCAATTATAATGATAATTTTTTAAATTAAGGAATGAGATTGGAAAAATATTTTAATTGAGTTTAGATTATATAATATCATTTTATGTTATCTTTAGTTTTAAATAAGGAAAAAATATATAAACATTTTATTTTAAATATTTGCCTTAAAAAATAAAAAAAATTTGTTAAAAAAATATTTATTTAATATTTTATCAATTATCTAATATTATTTAATCAAGATTGCTCTGATTTTCTTTATATTATAATAACTAATAATTACTTAATAAACAAACAAAAAAATAACTCTAAATTTTTAATCTTTTATTTTATTTCTACAAAGTCATCAATATCTCTATAACTCTGCACTGCTGTTGAACTATATCTTTCATAAAACCCATCTTTGCAAGTAAATATAAAATCTTGATATTAAATACAAATCTAATTACATCAATTTTCTCAATTTATAATAATAAAACTCAAATTAAATCGAAATAAAAAGCAAATAGCGTTTACATATTTTATCAAGCTCAATCTTCTTCGAATTGCTGAGCTGAATTGAGGATTTCGAGTTGAAAGCAACGAAAGACTGCTGTAGATTAGTCTGTGCTTGTTTCAAATAATACAGTTCTGGATTGCAAGTTAACAGGTGTTCTTAATAAATTTCGATTTGTTGCTGTATTTTTATTTATTCAATGTCGTCTTGCAGACATTTGAAAAGTAAGGTATTTAGATGGTCCAGATCTTCATAACAAGAAGTTTACTTGCTGTTTATAAAGGATAAGAAGCGAGGGACAAGCATGGATCATGTACTTCTTTGAACATACAAGATCATATCAGCACTGATCTGATTCGTTGGTATCTTCAAGCTGGACTGAGATTGAAGATGATTGTACATTTGTTATAGAAAATTGCTTACTTATGCACGAAATTTTTGGTTACTTGAGCTCATCTAAATCATGGTATTTCACTTGGTGCTTTTTGATTGATGTACCCTCGACTAGTGATCTTTTAATTACCTCTTGTAGCTTTTGCTTTCTGTATTATATCATAGAAAGTTTTTATTTGTAGTTTTACAGAGTTTATTTTGAAATTTCGTTAATCTTTTTTGAGTCAGATTGTTTCATTTATTTGCTATTTATTAAAAACTTTGCAAATTTGATATCAATTATATATTGTCAGGAAGTTTGTGAGCAGCACTTTGAAGATATTAAAATTTACAAACTTTACTTTCATTTAAAAAATTTTTAAAAAATAAATAAAATACAGCAAAAATATAACAATATATTATTTAAAATGTTTTACTTTTAAATGCTAGTCCCTTTGATAAGATATTTAAATAAAAAAGATATCCAAATACAGTATTATAAATCTTGCTATATTCATATTCTTGGTCTACAAAATTATCTTATCAATCTCTAAATCCATCTCTCTCCTCTTTATTCCATAAAATCTATTACCAGCCAGCATATTCTCTAAACTCACCATATTCTCTTATTCCCCATTTACCCCACCTCAATAAAAATCATAAAGCCTCTGTCCATCCACATCCAACTTCAAATACTCTTTCTCGTAAAACCACATCTAATCGATAACTCAATATTTCCGGTAAAACATAACAAACCCGTAATAAAACCCCAAATCCAACCCGCTCAAAATCTCACTCTGCTCCAAATGCAATATCCCTTCCGCTGGAGACCTGCATTTAAAATCATAAGCGAATACACTGCAATATGAGCTAGAAGAGGTATAATTATTTAATAAAAAACTGCCGGTTTATTTACTCAAAATTGAAGTTTTTTATATATAGACTTTTTATGAAGTTAAACGCTGGTTGAGCTGGCTGTGGTTATGGAGTGAGTTTAGTTTTTATGGAATTTATGCATTGGTGGATTGGAAATAGGGAAGGTTGTTTTTAGATGGAGTGGAGGTGGATGAAGGTTATTTTGGAGGAATTTTTAGAGAAGGATTTGGGTTTGGGAAAGAGATATTTTGAGATTTTAAACGACATTTTGTTTTTGATAAAAATTTAGTTTTTTTGAGTCGAGATATTTGTTAAAATGCAGAAATTAAAAAAACTGAATTTATCTTTTTTATTTAGATTTTTGGAGGTCATTATGTGGATGGAGAGAATTAATATAAAAAAAATATGGTGTTTTGATTTGGAAATAATTTTTTATTTATTGGTTTTAAGTTGTGATATTAAAACTGAGTTATAGATTTTGGAAAACAGAAAAGTGCACGGTTTAAGATAATCATTAGGTCTTAAGATTAATAAAATTATTTTTAGCTGATAGATTAAAAATTTTTGTAATGTTTTATATTAGATTTAACAATTTAAATATTTAAGATTTAGATTATATTTTTAATAAAAAGTAATATTCCTAGAATTAAGAATGATAATTATTTCAACAAAAAATGCGCATTTAGTTTGGCTCCTTTCAATAAAAAAAAATAGATCCTTACATAACTTTGGTAAACCAGAATCAAAACAGTCAAAAAAAATCCACCACAGAATTCAATAAAATATTCTTAATACATCAACTTATTTCATCCAACAAACCCTCATAAAAAAAAACTAAGAAATCATGAAAAACTGCAAAACTAAATCCTATAATTCTTTCTCTCCATCCAACCCTATCTATCTCATCTCACCTCAACCCTCACCCAATTAAACCCTCAAATAAAACTGAAAAACCAATCCCTCTCCTAATCCACATCCACATCCCAGCACCTAGTAAAAACCACCCGTTTGCCTTTCCGAATCTCGACCCAACCACGATATTTGATCATCCAAATCTATCTTTCTAAAACCAGTGTTAAATATACAACTTCTAAATCCCGTGAGTCTGCATATAATCGAGTCCTGCATTTAAATATATTCTCAGATGTTATTTTATTGCCTTGCTGACTTTTATTACGGAGCACGGGCGGAAGGATTTAAGGGGGAGGGTTGAGGATAGTTGCATTGAACAAATTAATATGGGGTGTTTGTGCTTCTGTGCAGGTGACGACGGAAAGGGGGGTTTTGGCACGAAGGGGATCTTGATGTCTGCAGACGTCATTTGCAACCTTTTGTATCTAAGAACGATGGAAAGACTCTTGGAGATACTGAGAAGTTGCGGGATGGAATGCGCAGACGGGATAGGTGCACCGGCATTGGGTTTTCTACAGCAGGTGCTGGTGAGTAGGATAGGTCGATTGATTTGATCTTTTTGATTAGCTGCTTTAGTTTTGTACTACTGGATACTTTATTTTTGCGCTTTAGGTATAATCTAAAAATAAGGATTATAGGATGATTTAGATAACTAAAATTTTGATTCAACTGTGTGAATTTATTTAATTGGTTATTTTAACTTAACGTCATTTTATATAAATGCAATGTTTGAACAGTTTCTTACTACAATATTGCATTATCATAACTTTTATTCTGCTCTTGAGTAATCTGCCCAGTACTGAACAAAGTATTTTTATCAAAATTCATCTTTCTTTGTCTGATGTTTTCCTTTTTCTCGATGATATTCTCAAGCTTATATATCTTAGGTACATATACCAAATTATATATAATATTCGATGCTTTATCTCTATCTCCATGCTTCCCACTATTTTGCATGATAAAATTTTAAAAACTGTTGATCTTTAAGATTCAAATCAGGGACTCGTTTGTGTTTAATTCTTGCTTGATCAGTACTCTCGTGAATGCTAAATTTCTTTACAATATAATCAACAAAATTATCTTATATTAATAAATCTAATTCAACCATGAAATTATAAATATTGCAGTATTTTAATTTTCTCTTGCTTTGTCAGTTTAAACAGTTTGCCTTCACTCCAGTCAAGTTCATCAGGTTTGCCTTGCATCGTGTTGATAAAGAAATTGCTAGCTTTAAACAGTCTTTTCTGCTTGACTCGTTCAATTAAGCTTTGGATGACGAGACTGGTCCTTTGTTTAATTTCAGACGTCTGCGTTCTATCTTGATTCTGAAGTGACTCCATATTTTAATTATTCAATATAAATATCGTCAATCTTTATTTTGTGCTTGTAATCGCACTTTAAAAATCCGTTTTATTGCAGCTAAATATTAAATTTATTAGCAAGGTTATTAAATAAAAAAATTTAAAAAGCTAAATTTAAGTTAAAATTGAAAATTTCAAATAATATGGACGCCGAGGACTTCCACATCCGGTTTAAGCCAATTTCTGAAATCTACCACGACAAAAGGTAAACGGCAATTTAGATTAAAAAATATTTAAAATACTAAATCTACCTAAAAATCGAATCGATTTTATAATCAATTTGGTCTATTTTCACTAAGCAGCTAGTGAATGAGAAAATTAAGCTTTTTTATAGTGAAATTGATAAAGAAGTATTGAATAAATACTTCAATGATGAGCAATCATCTGACGAAGATTCAAAAGTCATTACCAAATACAACCAGCAAAAGCTATTCAAGCGAGTTACCACCAGAAAGCTTTCGAATAAACGAGGAGGCGGTGAGAATCATTTGTAATTTGCTTTAGAAACTTGAAAATCGAAATTCAGCAAAAATACTGATATCGTAGAAGAACTTGACAGCTTCAACTTCCGATCTTCAATCGACGAGAATGATGAACAGTCTGAAGAGGAGAAGTCTGATACCGACAATTTTCAAAAAGAACTTGGAAATATGGGCTTACAACAGTTGATCGATGACCATCAAGAACCTGAGAATAAAAGCGAACTCAATGACAGTGAAGTTATTGATAAATCGATTGAAAATGAGTTTTGGCAAGAATTTCAACCTGAGGAAAAATCTGTGTCTGAAAATAATTCTGAAAATAAAGCTGAAAATCAGCAGAATAAATAAACGCAAAGGCATTAGATTTCAAGATATCTACTTCGCATCGAAAAACTCAGACTGCGTCCCAGGAAAGTTCATCGATCGGATCTTGCTCGATGACGAGAGGAAGCAACATCGAGATAACCTTAATAAAGTGAGGAGGGCTCATGGTGTCGTGATGAAGAACCAAAAAATTCACATTTTTGAGATGGCTAGGAAATTCATCAACCAACAAGTCGACAGCATAATGAAGAAAACGAGTAAAGAGTTCAACCATGTCGCAAATCAATAATTCTACGATTTAAGGAAGTAACGCAATGATTAAGGAAAACGCAGTGCGCAAGCTTGCAAGGATTATTTCAATGCAAGAAGAGATTATTCTCCAACTGAAAATGTACTGCAGCAAGCTGGTTGCAAAGTACAAAGTTAAAAAGAAGAAGGCGACTCCTGAACAAACAGTCACAGTTGAAAGCGAGTTCAACGAGCTAATTGACGACAGGAAAAGTGATGTATTTAAGTAAGCATCAATTCTTCCAAGCTGTTAACATTTTTCCTCAACTAATAAAATACCGAGGTTTTAATAAATTTTGTTTACAGATTCAAGCAATTTTCGTTTTACAACGCAGGAGTGAAGCTAAACTCCATCGATAAAGTGCAAATAGGAAAAGAAAAGATAATTAAAGACTTGAATTCTGAAAAATAAGAAAATGCTGACCGACATCACCATCATGATTTCAGAGAACCAAAAAGCGAAAGAAATCTGAAAGGAATACCAAAAAGAGGAAAATGAAATTCGAAGAGAACGAGATTACATTAATTTTTTACTCGATGTAATTGATAGTTTTTTATTTACTTACGAATTAAATTTTGTCTTTATAGAAACTCAAAATGCAGTCTGATGAAATTATTAAAGAAAAATAATATGAAAATCGATGAACTTACTTTTGAACTAAAGGAAACTCAACGAAAATTCAAAGAAGATATATCAAGACTTAACTTTATTGCTAATAAAGAATCAGAGTGAAGAGAAAATGTTGAAAAGAATTTGAGGAAAGAAATTAACAAGCTTAGTGAAGAACTTAGATATGTTAAAACTGTACTTCGATATCCAAGGCTTTACCAAAAATACTATCAAAAGGAATTTGAAGAAATTAACAAGGGACTTTTAGGCAAGGACAAAGAGGCTTTAGGTAAGTTTTAATAAATAAAATAATATTTTTATTAATTACATAATTATTAGAATTGTCAAGTAAAGGAAAAGAAAGCTTGAGATTTTGTAAAAGCTTAATTTTCACTCCTGAAAATAAATGACCAAGCACAAAGCCAAGTTGAACAAAGTTTTCAAAATCAAGATCAAGGGCTCGTGCATCTCAGATTAGTCTTTTTCAAAATAGCAAGGCTTCATTAAATGAAATCGATAAGGGTATTAATTTTGATTAATATAGCTATAGATCTATCAAACATGTCGATGATTTTAGACCTCGATAAATCCTCAAATAACTTGCTAAAAGGAAAATCAGATTCTTTAGCCGGAAGTGAAAGAGCTAATCCTTTTAACAAAAGAAGATCAAAAGTAAATAAGCCCAAGTTTAAATTCAGAAATACAAGACTAATCAGTGCTCACATACGAAGCCAGTCGAGCTACTTTCTTTAATGTTATCAGGTTCAAATAATTTCAATATTTTGCAATTAAAAATTCATATTTTTTAATTGAAAATGGTGAATTCAGTTATTAAATATCCATTTTTGGACTATACAAAAGTCCCATTAATATCCATGCTACAATCCCGATCATTCCTCCTTTTGGTAGTAAAGTTTGGAACCTCTTGTCTTTAGTGAGTATTTTATACGTAAGAATGCCTGTAAAAAGAACAACACCTGCGAGTAAGCACAAAAACACAATAAAATGTCCTCCTGCGAGACTTAATAATCACATCCCAACTCCGTGGGTTATCGAAATATTCGCTGCAATGTGCAAGTCGGCCCTAAAAATAAACAGCTGGTTTTACCTTTCTTTATCAGTGATTCCGGCTTTATGCGAAGCAAGCGCGTGGAGTCCAATCGACAGGGACACTATGAGTCATCCAAAGAACCACATTTGCTTTCAATTTTTTTATTAATAAAAAACAGAGTAAAACTCAATTCTTAGCCTTTGGTGAGTATCACGACAGATTTATAGTTAACTATTAGTATATTTACATTCAACACATGACACCAGGTGATCTTTACTAAAAAATTATTAGTTGTTTAAATATATTCAAAATAAAAACAAATAACAAATTTTTATTTTTACATGTAAAGATTTTATTTTACTAAAGATACAAAATTTAGTGTAAAATGATAAAATTTTAGTATTTTTAAAGGAAATTATTATATGGAAAAGAGCGATTTAAGGTAAATTTATAAATCATTTATAATAATTTAATATTTGGGCAAAGAAAAGTATAAAATTTAGTTATAAAGTCTGGCTGAAATTAAAATTTACATATTTATTTTTTTTAGAAAAAAGTCTGTATTAGTGGCATATTGACGTAATTAACAATTATAGCTTTAAAGATTCAAAATGGAAAAGTCTTCTCCTGCTGGAAAAAGAGTTTTTGTTGTTGGCGTCGGTATGACGAAGTTTGTCAAACCTACTGATGATAAGATTGGAGATTATCCGAATTTTGCAAAAGTTGCAGCGCAAAGAGCTTTAAGAGACGCAGGAATTAAATATGATGAAATCCAACATGCCTTTGTTGGATATGTGTATGGAGACTCTACTGCTGGACAAAGAGCAATCTATGAAGTTGGAATGACTGGTATCCCTATAACAAATGTAAATAACAACTGTTCAACTGGATCAACAGCTTTATATAACTGCTATTTGATGATCAAGTCAGGTCTTTATGATTGTACGATGGCTCTTGGATTTGAGAAAATGGCTACTGGATCTTTAACAATGGCATTTCCAGATAGAGTCAGTCCCCTTGACAAGTTCATGATGAAAAATCATCAACTTCGACAAGACTCAGGCAAGCCATTTGCACCGCAGCTGTTCGGCAACGCCGGACTCGAACATATGGAGAAGTACGGCACAACTGAAGAGCACTTTGCCAAAGTCGCATACAAAAACCATCTGCACTCCGTCAACAATCCGTACAGCCAGTTCAGAACCGAGTACTCGCTCGACCAAATCAAGCAAAGTCCGCTGATCCAGGCTCCGCTGACCAAGCTGATGTGCTGACCGACAAGCAACGGTGCCGCATGCGCAATCATTTGCAGCGAAGACTTTGTCAAGGCGCACGGACTCGAAGACCAGGCTGTCGAAATCTTGGCGTCAGCCATGGCCACCGACACGGTCTCAACGTTTGACTCGAACTCGAACATGAAGCTCGTCGGCACCGACTTGACGAGGGCAGCAGCGAAGCAGGTGTTCACGCAGACCGGATTGACACCCGACGACTGCCATGTTTGCGAGCTTCACGACTGCTTCGCTGCGAACGAGCTAATCACGTACGAAGGACTCGGACTTTGTCCTGAAGGCGAAGCCGGTAAGTACATCGACCGAGACGCCTTTACGTACGGCGGCAAAATTGTCGTCAACCCGAGCGGCGGCTTGATATCGAAGGGACACCCGCTCGGTGCGACCGGCCTCGCTCAGTGCTCTGAGTTGTGCTGGCAGCTCAGAGGCATGGCCGATAAGCGACAAGTCAAAGACGCGAAGGTTGCGCTGCAGCACAATCTCGGACTCGGTGGTGCTTGCATCGTGACGCTGTACAAGAAGTACAACAGCAAGCCAGGCAAGGTCAGAGAAGACCAGACTTCGGACCCAGATCTGTTAGAGGCGCAAGAAAGCAAGCAAGAGCACCCAAGATTTGTTGCAAAGCTGTAAGCGGAAACATATTATAATGACGTATGCAAAATCATTGATTCACTTTCAATATTTGATTTTAATACTTTATATCACTATAATTTATTTAAATTGCTAATAAACTATCCAAGTAATTACACAGATGCTTAAATAGCATTTTAGTTATCATTTTGTTATAAACTTATCATTTAGTTGCCATTCCTATTAAGTCTGCTTTGAAGCAATGTTTCTGAATCTCTTGATATTAAGTAGATTGATCTTCCATTTAGATTTTGGACAAGCCTGTTGTTACCGTAACCTGCTGCAAACTCATGATTTTCTTTCCAAAGTCTTGAGAACTGTTCAAGTTGAGCAGTGGTAATTTTCATTGTGTTTTTGAACACAAACCAGTTTACATTTTCAGTGCACGGAGGTGTTGTCAAAGATCCAAGATAGTGGTACTTGTCTTGAGCGCAGAGACTTGCAAACAAGTTGTTCAGAGATACCATAAGAAAGCAAATTGATATTAAACTTTTGAATACCAACCCATTTCAATAATTATTAAATGACGTCTAACTAGTAAACTTTTATCTTAAAAATTATAAATGGCATGCAACTAGCAATAAAAAAATTATCTCAAAGCTGGAACTCTGTTAGATCAGTTCAAGCTCTAAAAGATGAATCTTTCTGATGAGCATACTATTAATCTCCTTTTACATTGATTTTTGACTTCTGTTCAAAGGAACCCAAATTCCTTTATACCATTTTTATATAATTAATTATATCCATTTCGTTTTTTTAGAGTAACATTAAATTTGTATTGTTACT
>JAGYYN010017840.1:0-17722 GCA_021441665.1 Euplotes cf. woodruffi 2 WChen-2021 | reverse complement strand
ATAAATTCTGCTAATAGCTAATGAGTCATTTTCTTAAAAGCCATAAAGATTATTTTGCATTTGTGATTAAAACCAGTAATATTAAATTTTGATATTAGAACATCTGCAGCGATTAGGTGAAGCTCTATTGAACGTAGAATTATTAGATGGAAAATGAAGTGAAAATTAGCCAAAAAGAAGTGTGCAGCTAGTTTTTCAGATTTATAATAGACCCTGGCTATTTTAAATACACTTGATTTTCCATATACCCCCTGATGATGTCATCTTTCATTTCACGACTTTAAATTGGGTCTCATATCAATCTGTATTGATTTTTAGCTGGATTATCACCTAGATAATCGTATTTTGAGCAGCCTAATTGTTTTAGACTCTTTTAAATGCAAATTATGTAGCAATTTATGGTCTCCTTTTCAAAAGTTGTATCCTTGAGTAACCCTATGACGATGATAAATCTAAAATAATCTTGATTTCAACCGATAAATAAAGGTTTTATACTCGGCAGTCATACTTAGTTTTATCGAGTCTTAATATGCAAATTTTGGATCGATTCCAAAATTTGAATTAAAAAGAGATACATTTTTAACGGATAGTTCGATACAGCTATTCAGTTCCTATTGATTATTTAGTTAAGGCTTAGCTATAAATCATTGCTATTCACTATCAAATTATTGTCGTATTTAAGTATTTAAAAATCATCGTTATTTTTATCGAACATTAACTATTTATTGTCTTCTCTTTAAAATTTGAGGCTCTAATAAATTCTCAGATCTGCGAGAAATAAAAGGAAATTTTAATTTGTCTCTTATAATCACGTGTATTTTTATTTATTTTATACTGAGAAAAGGATTATTTGTGTTGAGGATTACTTGAAATAATAAATTCACTATTTATTGATGATAAATAATTTAAACAAATTAATCAAGACCAAAAATAAACTTTAATTATTAATTTAACTTGATTTTAAAGACATATGAAACTGTATCTCGTCACAATCCGCTAAAAATATGCAAGTCGAATAGAACTTTAAACTGCAAGCATAGTAGAGAACTTAAAGAAAGAAATCAGAATTTATTAGCTAAATTTTAGGTAAGCTTAGCCAATGTCTCGATCAAGATGAGATTTCAAACTCGTTACTACTATTTTTTATTCACCGCTGCTAAATTTCAATGCAAGAAGCTTTGAGGCAGATTTTAACTTAAAATGAACAGAAGAGAGTTCATAGTAAAATTCTAAAGCTCTGGGGTTTTTGCAGAAGATATAAAAATATGAGTGGAAAATTAGGTTTATTTAGCACATCCTCATAAATTCAAAATTTCTCTAACCAACTAAATCTCAATCTGATTTCGTGTAGTATTCTTGAAGATAAGAGCTAAAATATTACTGCTTGCTTCACGAATGGGGAACTAAAAGTACAAAATAAGAGTTATTAGTGACTAAACCTCTAATCTTAAAAGGATTCAGCTTATTGATCTTTTAAATTATTTAAAATTTATATTGCATTATATGTGTACACTGCTTCGAAGATCCACTTTCCTCAAATCTCCAAAGCAAGAATTTTAGTGAAGACAAAATAGAATGGAAATTTAGGTTTATTCATCGCTTGAATTTGAGTGAAGCTCTAATCTGAGTAGGCCTTCATCTAAGCTCCTCCTCGCAGAGTGAATAATCACATAGCAGCGTATCTTGTCATGATCAAGGCTGCAATACACTGCAGTCGGTTAGAACACGCATCGGACCCAATCATATTGTCACATGGAAAATTCGATTTATTTTGATTAATTGTTACCTCGACAGATACTCATCAAATTTAAAAGACTTAGAATGACGATAATGCACTTGCAGCAAGACGAAGGACATAACTCGGCTATAATTGACGTCGATCTTGACTACTGATAATTTCTGATTGTAATATAGCTAAAAATAGAAGAACATGATATAACAAATATTTAATTGGACAATTCAACAGCATCTAACCATTCCTAAAGTTTTATGAACTCGAATTATACTCAATTTCAAGTATAAATTGCTGCCTCGATATTTTATTAAATTCCAGATGAAATAAAAATTATTGTCTCAAAATGGAGAAAGCAAAGATTGATATGAAAGTCGCTTTGTCAGAGTGGCTTACACATAAAGTCAAGTACGAACAGCTGCAGTTAGAGAACAGGAAGATGCATAGCTTTAATAATTCAGAAGTTGACTTTAACCCGCCAGGAGATCTGTACAACAACGAGCTTGAGCATAATGCAGAAGACCTCGATAACGCAGAAGGTACCAGAAATAAATAAACAGCTGCATGCAGAAAACGTTGATGAACAGAAACTTTTCAAGTCGATGGAAAGCCAAATGACGATGTACTTGATTCGACTCAACGACTACATCATCGAAAGCGTTAAAAGCTGTCTCACAGAGACCCACGAAATAACAAATAAAGTAAAAGCAGACTGAGAGTATATAAAAGATAAAACTGACGAGATCGTGCCTTTAATTGACACCCACGATACTGCTATTGACTCTATTGACAAATAAACTGATGTCTTTTCAGTTTGAAATCGATTCGATAAAGGCTGACTTAAACATCAAAACAGATAAGACCGATTTGAAAGACTCAATAGAAAAAGCGAATAAAAAGTTCGCTACTAAATTTGAACTCGAAACCACCGAAGGTAGATTTATGGAGTATGCGAAGATATCACTTGTTAATAAAGTTGAAAACGACCTCGAAAGCTTTAAAAAATTCACAAATGAAACATTCGCTCTGAACAAAGATGTTACCCAAAGGTTTACTGATTTGCGAAATGAAGTATACGACAACTTTACTCAAAAAGAAGGCGTTAAGAGTAAGTACAGTTAAACGGTCTAAAGCGAAAGAGTTTAACTGCCTCGATCATCAAAGTCTAATTACACTCAAATATAGATAATTTAATAAATATTGAAAGAAAGATTCCAGTGATCACAATGGAAATTTCAAATTTAAAATCTCAGCTTGCAAAATCAGAAAAGGAAATAGGAACGATTTATTCTCTTATTGAAGCATCAAAGAACATGATAAACACAAAATGAGATTTTAATGAATTAGGCAAAGTTACTAAGATGTTTAAGTCCTATACGACCCTTGAGCAGCTTCAAGAGCTAAATGATAAAGTGTTTCCTGAAATAGGCAGAGTTGAAGAACTCGCTCATGTCGCACAAAATGATGCCCTTATTCTCAAAGATATTGTCAATCGATTTGATGAAGTCATTAGTGAAAAAGCTTCGAAATTCAATATGCAAAATCTTGAATCACAAATAAAAAAATTTACATTAAAAGAAAACCTTGATGAAATTAAAAATGACTATGTTCAGAAAATAATGTCAATCGAAGAAAAGATTTGAGATATCGAAGCGAAGATGGATGTGTATAAACAAAATGCAATGAGTAATATCGAAGAGTCAATCAAGCTTGCTATTTCGCATATTTCCAGATCAGTAATTGCTGTAAGCTCTCCAAAACAGCTTGACTATGAAGACATTCTCAACAAGATCAACGAAAAGCTTGACAAGTCAGCTTATGAAGCAAATCTCACTGAGCTTTCTCGGGTCAACCAGCTTGAAAAGCTATCAACTGTTGTAGATATCTTGCATAAACAGCTAAAGACAATCTCAGTGATTCAGTTTGAAATAATCAAAAATGAAATGGAAAGACACAACAACACAAATTTAGCGAATCAAAATAAGAATGCTTTTCTACAAAAGCAGTCGATGAACCTCGATGCTTGGATTAGTGCTTTAAACCCCTTAGACTTCGAAACAGTCGACACCAAGTTCCATATAAAAGTTAAAGACGAGGTGCTGAGGAAGCTAAACCCTCAGAAGCAAAGCTACACTAAAATTATTGAGAAAATGAACTCACTAAAGTCGATCTCCGATCCTTCAATAAAGCAGCAGATCTACAACCGCGAATTTAGAGGTTACGAAAGCCCAAATGAAATACTAAACCCGAATATATTCATGAGGAAGCTAGAACAAGAACTTGAAAATATGGACATGGGCAAGTCAATTACGATAGAGCAGAAGCGCATTCAGCAAAACTCAAGCTCTCTGTCAGTTAAGAAAACCACAACGGCGAATGAACTGAAGTCGAACATCGCATCGTTGAATAATACAATGGACTTTCTGACTGACCAGCATACCAAAGACAACTCACCAAGATATGGCGGAGATAGCGACTTGACCAAGACTGCGTACTTTTTACATGAACAAATGAAGTCGAAGGAAAAGATCCGAAAGCACTTTTTAAAGTCTGTCAAGCACTCAGTCGACTCCAAGGATACTAATATCAAGTCGATATCTAAGATAAGAATCAAAAATCTTGGCAAAAGGCGAGATGCAAGTATACTGAACTCAAAGCGAATAGCCAATGAATCTTCACCAGATCATGTTGGACAGCAAGAAAGCAGTGCTAATAAACTATCTTTACGAAATTTGAAAAATAAAAACAACAATAAACTCAAGCACTCGAGGTAAGTATTCGATTTGAATTTTATCTGCGAATTCGAGTCTTTAAAATTTGATTTTAGAGAAGTCAATAATGTGACTGGCTTTGAAGACGACTCATCAGACGGCAATACAGATATTCAAGTCCTTCCTAAGATTCGAAGGCACGGAGGTAAATAATACTCGCACCTTGATTTATGATTATGTATTAAAGCTAGGTTTGAAAGTTTAGTACTTCTTATTCAATTTAAAAGCTAAATAAATTGAGTGTTCATTAAGCTTGTTTTATTTGCAATTCGAACTAACGATTACTTGATAACTATTTTAGCTCAGATTACACTCGTATAAATTAATTAATTGATTTTAATCATTAAAATACCAAATATAATTTTGATTAAATTTCAATTATTTATGATGTTGTAAATTTAGATTTATTAATTAGTGAATGTAAAAAATTATCAATAAAATTATTATTTATTTGATATTTATTACCTTATAAAATAAAAATTTAATTGCCAAATTATTATTTGTCAGTTAAATTAGGCAATTAAGCTAATGTGAGGTTAAGATGGCCTATACAAGCCATCTTGAATTTATTTTAATAATTTAGTAATTAAGCTTTAATTAATCATTATCTTCTGAGTTCGCCCTATCTTCATACTCAGCCTCTTCAATCACTTGGGCCAGTTCTTCGTCTTCTGAGTTTAGCTCGATATTTTGAGTAAGTTGTCCTTCTTTTGAATATGTAAATTCTTTAAAATGATTTCGTTCTTTTTGGCTGTAATTAAGTTTGTTTTCTGTTGGTGTGTCTTCGACTATTTCGTCCTTAAACATCGGATCAATATGTCGTAAGTCGTCTATCCTCTTTGTCTTTGGAATATAAGGAGGCTGTACATTTTTATTTGCGAGTTTATCCCAGTCTATTGATTCGAAAAATGGGTGTTCCATGAGTTCAAGTGCATCTCGCACTCCATATCCAATTCTTTTATTTCGGATTACGTTCTAACAACTTTGTCAGCAAGTCTTTTGCATTTGGAGAGAAGTGCTTTTTCATTTCGATTTTTGCATTGAGCACGTTATTTTAGCACAGTTCTTTTGTTTCGGTCGAAGAATGGAGGTTTACCATTCAGCATCTCGTACATGATTGTTCCAAGACTCCACCAGTCGACTGACTTGTCATGCCCTTTCTGCTCGATAATCTCGGGAGCAAGGTACTCAGGAGTTCCTCAGAAAGTGTAAGTCAAGTCGTCTTCTTTCCCGATGTTCATTTTGGAAAGCCCGAAGTCTGTAATTTTAATATGTCCGTCATTTCCAAGAATTATATTCTCTGGCTTTAAGTCTCGGTAAAGAACATTGTTATCGTGAAGTCACTTCAATGCGAGCACGATCTCAGCGCAGTAAAATTTTGCACGTTTTTCAGGAAACTTTATCTTCTTGCGTAGATGTGTAAACATCTCCCCTCCGTTGAGGAAGTCCATAACGAAGTACAACTTATCAGGATTTTGAAATGCGTAGTGAAGCTTAACAATAAAGGGGCTTTCAATTTCTTGCAGTATTCTCCTTTCTGCAATAGTGTGCAGTCTTTGAGAGTTTGTCGAGATAGACTCCTTTTTAAGTACTTTCATTGCAAAGAACTCCCCCGTATCGATTTTTTGAACTAAATATACTTTACCAAAGGAGCCTCGCCCAATCACCTTAACTATTTCAAAGTGATTGATATTTACAGTTTTAGAGTAAAATTGCTCTTCTCCAGGAATCATTTCTAAATTAGAGAATCCAGTGGCTCTATCAATATTGCCTTGACTGCCTTTAAGGCTCCTGTTTTTGGAAGTAGTGGAGGAATGCAGCTCAGAGCTATTCAAAGCGACATCTTCCAATTGCATAGTCTTTTTATTCACACAACAATTACCCATTTTATTACTAATAACTCAATATTTTTAGTAATTGAGTATTAGTATTTATCTTAGATTATAAAAATAATCTTGAACATGGCAGTGCAGAGACACTTAGTTTTCAACCTCGACTCCAATGATTTCCAAATGGCGATTGTCGATAGTAAAATCAGCAGGATAAGAACGCTGACTACCGACCAGACCACTTCAAGCCAAACAACGAATATCTCAGTTGTTGATATCTTGATCCCGGTTGCGATTGGTATCACGTGACTATTTGTTATTGTCTGAATTTGAGCTGTATAGCAGTAAATAAACTTAGCAGATTAATAATTAAAGTAACAAAAACCACAATTATTACTTTATTAATAATTCGCAAACCAAATCTAAATTATTTTAGTGAGTTGCACTTAATCACTCGATGATGCAATAACAGTAAAATAATTATTTTGTCCCTTGTATTTGCCTTTTTAATAAGATGGATCATGAATAATGACTTTGATCGGTCTCGGCGCCGCGTCGCAAATACTGAAGAAGACGAAAAGCAGGAAGAAGCTAAGAATGCAGTGGCAACTGGAGACAACGGAGAAATTCGAATTATGGGCAGAGGATCAAATCGAAGCAATAATAACGAGTATGAATATTATGTTGTCATGAGACCCGTCAACAGACCAGACGGCGCAAAGATACGCAAAATCGGCCAGAATGAATACGTCGATGCTGACCGTGACAGACTTGATAACCTAATTAATGGCCGTCGATCCCGAGAGCGGAGAAATAGGTATGATTCTTCGAATTTTCTTGTTTTAATAGCATTTTACCTCATTTGTACTTTGTGTGGAGTCTAAAAATGTAACTGATTAATTGATTTTGATCAGTGAACATCTTGAATCAGGCTGTAATACATTATCATGCCGGTTTAGTGAGTTTCATACTTTAGCTACTTTGGCTACGCTAATCTTTATGTCGACGCGGGTTGTATTACCAAATCCTATTTGACTGTGTTTGACAGCTAATTCTAAGCCTTCAATAATCGCTGTAGCCGTGAGGAGCAAGTCAACAACAATATCGCTTTTAATACATGGATGGAAGAACGCAAGGAAAGGACACCACAAGCACGTAAGTATTTTTTTATGGAAAGATGGAGTTAAGAGTTCAAGTAAAAATAATTTGGTTGCTTTTTGTCAAGTTATCAATGGGGCAGTGTTTATTTTTATGAGTTGAGATTTTTAAGTTGTGGTTTAAATTAAAATTCTATTTTATTTGAAATTTGAATTGTATTGTTAATATATGCTTTATTTTATTTATTAGTTTTGATTTATGCTTAACCATTTTATTTGCTATATAGTAATATTTTAATCCTTTTATTATATGGCAATTGTTACTTTTATAAATCTATATCACATTATTTACTTTGAATTTTTCTCCTAAGTAATTAAAAAAATTTAAAATAAGATATTTTTACTTTTTATTAAAAATATCATAAATTAGCATCAGATAAAAATTTCGATAGAGGTTAAAGATAATATATAATTATATATCAAAGAATTTCTTGATGAATTGATAAAATATGTCTGATTTTGATTTCTATTTTTTATAACATTCATAATATTTATTTTTAAAGGAAATGTAAATTTTAAATCATTGAAATCTTTATTAAAAAATTTTAAAGTCCTATAATTACACAAATAAAAGTAAAAAGATTGAATTAAAATTGTGTTACTAATTATTTAGTCAAACTAACAAATTCCAAATTACCATTGTGAATTAAAAATATAGGAATAGCTTAAAATCCAACTTCTGTCCTAACTATAAATAGCATTTACATAATAATTTCAACATTGTTTTGCAAAGTATTGAGTCCGGCCAGTCTTTTCCAATCCTATTTCTGCTAATAAACTCAGCCCGAGCTAATTTGCTATAATTTGTATTCGACCGTGCAAGCGTGGCGTATAGGAAACCAAGGGCCAGTCGACATCAACCACTTCGACTACGTATACGACGAGATGGAGAGAGTTATGAACAACAGACAGCTGTACAAGTACGAACTAGAATAATGCTTTAGTGAAATATTTGGAGCGCAAAGCAACCAGCAGCCAGGAGGCGATCATATGTCCGACCGCAACTCCATTCAGCCTTTGCATCAGAATCCAGAACAGCGAGAACAACGTAATTTTTGAGTTATATGGAGAAGGATACTTTGGATGATTTTAGAGGAATTGTGGATTGAAAGGCTGTGGTTTGGAGTTGCATAGTGATTGGTGAAGGTTATTAGTGAGTTCTGGTTTTTGCAGATGGAGAATTGGAGCAGGATGACTTGAGTTTGAGTGGTTATAATTTGATTTTTAGCACAATCCCGAGAGGAGATAGCAAGGGCAGAGCGGAAATAAGCAAAAAGTGCAAAAACATGTGAACAAGATATTAAAGTACACTGAGAAGGGAATGTATGATGAGAACTTTGTTGAGTTTGAAGAGAAGGAATGAGTCATTTGATTTGATCCATTTGAAAAAGACTGAGAAATCAGGAAGTTGATCAAATGCGGACATATTTTTCATGCAAACTGTATTGAAAATTGGATAGAAAGCGCTGTTAAACATGCAACATGACCATTATGAAAAATAGATATTAAATAATTCACATAAATTCAAGTGAAATTACTCATTCATACACTTTTAGAATAATAAATATTGAAGTCTACTTTTAAAATCATGATTTCACTTAAGTCTTATCTTTTATGAAATTAAAAGCATTGTTTAATTTCTGCATCATAGAGAATAATATAGCCATTCCACTTTAAAACAACTCCTTCGCATACAATATTGTGCATTTCGAGCAATTCATAATACAACAGTCTCATATCAGCCTCGCTTTTACCTTAGCATAATAAAATTTAAAATAAAAATAAATTATTTTAATTAAAACCATTATATTTCTTTAGTCTTTCATAGCTCTCTTCGTCTTGATAAAGATTTGTTGGTTTAATTCCGCCGAAGAATTTATTGAGATTCTCGTCTATATATAAGTACGACAGCCTTACTTAGTCTGCTGCAGAGTATCACCGGGTAGCAATTCCTGTTATCAAAGGTTTCTTCATCCTTCGTTAAAAACTTGACCATGTAAAAAAGTTGTCATTCGTTCTTTCATCTCGGCGATTGTCATTTTATTTTCGAAGTCTCCTCCGTCTTATTCAGTGAGAACCTAATAGAATTAGACTAATGCTTTTACGATTTATTTTCAAATCGAGCAGTGAGCTTTGACTCACTCTCTGACATCATCTGGTTCGTGATAGATAATATTGAACTTTAAGACATATCGTTTATCTTTTTCGCTTATGCTGTCGATAGAAGTAATGTTTTTGATTTTGGACTCATACATTTCATCGCTGTCATCGTATTTGATCTCTTCTGAGTTGTTGCTCATGTTTTCCTTTTGTTCTAATAGCTTGACCACGTCAGGAAAGTGTAATTTTAAAATTGTCGTCCGCTCGTACTTTTCAAACGACTTCAGGCTGTTTGTTATTACTAACTCGCTCTGAGGGTCTTCGCAGTCTTGAATTACTATATCTAAGTCGGTGTCTCTAATGCTTGCAGATAGAGTTCTCTCGATCAATGAGTCTTTCATTAGTTTCAGGATATTGGAATGGGGTCTTAATTCAAGCATGTTGCTATTTGAGTCCTTTATTATTTTAGCCGATTTAATTCTGATGATCTCACCCTTTTGCAACTCAGGATACTTGATCATATCGACTAAGACCTTCCATCATTTGCCATCTTTATCTTTGTCTGCGTGTTTATCTTTGACTCGAATCATGTAATGATCGTCTTCACATTCGTACACTTTCATTACTTTTCACAACAGGTTCTTTTCAGATTCAGAGGAAAATTTTGATAAAAGTTTTTCAGCTGTATCATAGTTTTTAAAGAAGTTCTTCACCCATTTACGAAGTGAAATTAAAGTATTCTCTTCGCCTTCAATGAAAGAGAAGTTTTTGCCAGAGTACTTGTAAGGCATGCAGTTTCTCTTAATATTAATTTCCTCTTTTTCCTGGCCTTCATCGAAACCGAAATCCTCAAATTGTGCCATTACAGCTTTGATCTTGTCGTCTGGGCCGAGATTGTCAGGTCCAAATAGGCACCAGTTGGAGTTTTCGTCGACAATAAACTGCTTGACATCATCTTTGATCGTCATTGAGGCTTTTTGGATTCTTATAATATCCCCGATGCGCCTTATAATGGGCATGTCTTCGATTCGCTCTCCCACAACTACAATAGTCGCGTATGGAAGCTTGCTTGACATAGCCAATGTCTTTTCTGAATACAAGGAAGAGTCAACGACCTTGATTGCTCACAAAAACTTGGACTGAGACGTATCGTAATTCGAGGCCTTCTTCATGTGCTTTACGCTGTACGGGTAATTGGCATCGACAATCACGCTGTACATGTTAATTTTGTGGTCAATGAAAGATGCACTCGATGTATCCTTAGAGTCCCTATCGCTATTGATCTTACTGTAAGTGATCTGTAGGTATAAATTTCATCTGGTTGTTTGCTTACCTTTTCCTTTTGCTCTCCCTCCATTTTTATTACTTGTTTGTAAACTAAATTTTAATAATTATTGGAGTTCCGGCAACCAATTAAATTTACTTCAATTTTTACCACATTTGGAGTTTTATCATCTGTCTTTTACAAAAAAAATTTATTTAGCAATAATTATATTTTTATATGAAGGACTTTTTAAAATTTTTAATTGAATTCAGAAGTTTATAATGAGTGATGGAGTTAGTAAAATGCATCTAGGCCATGAAGCCAGAGCATTTGCTTTTAAATGATTTAGTTATCCCGTACTTCCTATACTCTGCCTTCTTGGTCTCTATTTTTTCGTGTCTCTTTAAACTGTCGTACAGAAAGTGGATTTTTAAAAGAAATCTGTCGTATTCCTCTTTACCAACATGTAAACTGTACTCTAAGAACTGAGCAAATCTTATTTCCATGATGTAGAGGTTTTTAATCGAGAAATTAGCGTATTCGAGGAAGTCTCAGTTTGTGAATCGTCAGTCTTCCCAGAATTTACTTGCAAGAATGAGGCTTGTAAGCAATATCGGCCTCCAGTTGCTCGAATTCAATCTGATTTTCGTTTTTGAAGTCAGTCTTTCGACGTATATCATAGCAATAACGACTGTTTCGAAGTCGAATTTTAATCCATTCGCGACATCGATAAGCAAATCAGCAATTTTCTTCCTTAATATAGCGAAGTTAAGCTCTTCTTTCTTAGTTTTCGTTTTTATTCAGACTGCAGGTGATTTCACAGCACCATTTTCAAAGTTTTGACTCTTTTGATTAGCTTGGATATTTGAATTCTCGTTGATCTCGTTTAAGTTGAAAAGATAAACTGGATACAGCAGCTTCCCCGTAAAGCTTCCACTTGAAGATATCAAGTTTAGCGACGGCAAAAACTCAGCTTCGTTAAAAGCTGCAGTTTCATTTGAATCTGCTTGTCCTTGTTCATTTGAAATTTTTATTTGATAAAATAAAACTTTTGATATTTGAGTTACAAATTTGTCCAATTTGCTTTCATTATGTATAAGTTTAGACTTTAAAGCCTTTTTGTTCTTTCTTCTTGATGTTTTGAGCTCTCTTTGGGAGACCTGGGCCTTAACCATGTAGGATCTAGCGCTGCCTAAATAGTAGATTAGCATTCACTTCTAGGTGATTTTAAGGTAAAGCTTCACTTGAATCTGACCAAAATTCAAAATTCAATGAATTTTACCTAGTGTATCTGTATAAACCGTGCTGCTATTGATCAAGTCTGCATTTGGGCTGCAACTGAGCATAATTGCGGAAGAGTCAATATCAGTAGTCTCACAGCAAAAGAACTCTTCATCTTCTTTATCATTTTTCCTCATTAAGGAAAAATTCGAATCGTTGCTCAGAGCAACACTCAAATTTGAGTAATTTTTCCTGGTGGGGTGAGCATGCTTGGCTTTAGAGTTGATAAGAGTATTCGGATTAAGGAACATATCTTGAGTGTACCTCTTAGGCTCTATAATCAAATTAACATCGCAAGTTCACATTAAATACAGCAAGCATAGTAAAAACTCAAGACCATGTTAACTCTACAATTCCTATAAACAAGGTGTTTGTAGGATTAAACCGTTTATATCAGGTGAAAGCTTACCTAGTTTTTGGTTGCGGCTGTTCTCAGATCCTTCGCTGGGTTTATTCACAAAGTAATCCTCGATAAACTCGATCTTCTGGAGTCTATAACAATCGTTGAGTGTTGGGAATAAATATGGTAAACTAAAATATCCAAATTGTTTAGTTTAAATCGGTAAATTAGTGACTCCTAAGTTAGTTTGAATTTTATAATAATATATCTTTGCAACCTCGCCTGATACAAATCCACTGACGTCATTTGTAACCGAATCGTAGGTGGAGAGATGATTATAAACTTATTTTGATTCGCTAGTAAGTGCGACCTTGATTTTAGCAAATGTGGTAAAATATGAAACTTAACAAAATTTTATTCCTCCAATTTGAGATTAAGTAATCAGACGAAATTACATAGTAAGCAGAATATCAGATGGAAGAAAAGGAATTTAGGGCAAGACCACAGTGATTTTAGATATATTTTGCTAACTTTTTAGAGATAATTGAGGAGTTTTGTTGAAGAAATTCTGAATAGAAATTCAAAGTCACTGATATACTGATGTATTTTTGGAGTATTTTTTAAATAAAAGGGCAAGTTCGGTGATATCCATAATTTTTCAATAGTTAGTTATGATATTCTGAAACATTTCGAATGTTTTAGAAGAATTAGGAGAACAAAAAACCAAACAAATATCTAACGGCTCGTTAAAATATCTAAAATCTTATTAAACACAAATAAAACTTCCTAAATGTTAAATATCGCAAAACTATACGAAAAACGATGACTTAATAATCAATTTCGATTATTAAAATATGACATTGCATATTAAAAAATAAGCATATTTTCGCACAATTTTACCACATTTTTAATACTATCTATTACAAGTATTTATCAAAAATCTATTGTGATAACTTTTAATTTAAAGGTTCCAAAGGGGTTAAATCAAGCAATCATTTTCAGCTAAATCATATAACTGCATATTTTATCAGGAGAAAATTCAAACGATTACTTACAGCCGAATCGATGAAAAAATAGAAACAAAAACTGCAGATAAAACGTAGTCATTCTTAAGACCCTTCATCCATAAGTTGTAAGTGGTACTTCATTGAGTAAAGTTAAGGCAGAGATAGAACCGGGGTAAAACTGCTTACCAGTCACTTGCAGGTGCTTGATTTGACTCACAACCTTCTGTTTGCTTCATTTGTATATCTATATTTGTGAATTAGCAAATTTAGCAACACACGATGTTATTTTAAATTTTAGTTTGCAAAGGTAAACTATACGGTATAGCCACTGTCGATCACAAACAGCATTTTTAATTATCTGCAGTATTATTAAACATAGAGCAGATCGAGCACTTTTAACTCGAAATCGTGAACAGTTGCAAACATCGTATTTTTAGTAAATAAAATGTTTAAACTAAATAATCAAAATGTTTTTAAAGCTCTTCGATATCATATTAAATGATGCAAATTTAAATCAATTTGGTGCAGAAGCAGAAACAAAATATTACCATTGTTTTCTGAGTATTTTTTATTTGCCATATTTCTTTAATTTAATTTAAGGTTCTCTGACTCAATTAAATCACAGTGCCTCTGCAAGCATCGATTTTTGAATTATAAATTTAATTGATTCTAAATAAATGTCAGAGTCATCTAGTGAGCTCAGTTTCGCTTCGGAAAAGTACATCATCAACAGCCCAGACCGACTGCTTGTGCCTGAAATGGAAATCATGCAAAGAAGGAGCTCATATATTGAAGGCCAGAATATCCCGTTTTTAGGTTTGGAGAAGGTTCACGAAAGCATTCATCATCCTCCAGTCGAACAAGTAAATATTCAAAAAGGTAGCGACGATGATCCTATACTCTACTGCTGCATCATAACAGTGCAATTTACCCTTCGCTGTAGAGAGAAAGCAAAAGCAGGAGCCTTCGAGCGATAAAGACTCTGAAATCGATGAGCACCACGACGTGTTAAAATAAGCAAATACATAAGGTAAGTAATTGACTTAATTCGTAGCCGAAAGACGCTATCGAAGCCATTTTGACTGACGAATGGAACAATATTCCGTTCCCCGTCATTGACGCGTTCAAAGGTAACGGCTGATGTTAATCTTTACAGCGATTGTCAAACATTTGAGGAAACACGACGCGTCGATCACAATCGTTGAAAATAGGTGCGAAGAGATGATCGAAAAACACCGATTTAACATTACGAGAATTGGGGCAGAGATCAATAAAGTCGATTTGAACTTTGACGCAAAGATTGAAAAGATAGAACGTAACCTTGCATCGTCTTTTAATGAGCTTCGAAAATCAATTGAAAATAAGCACCAGTCGAGTATCGCACAGCTAGAAAAGACAAACAACACAGGTAATTATCGTAATTTCAAGTGATAGTCAAATGACCATTCAGAATTTCTAGTCGAATAAAAGATTAATCTAAAGTATCTGCGACTGTGAAATTTAGAATACTCAAATCTCATTTTTTAGTAAACAACTTGAACGCAAAAGTATTTCGAATCGGCATGAAGATCGACAAAGTGACTGAAACAGAAGAAATGCAGACATGGACGAATAATCGAATTGACGAAGTCAAATACCGAATCTATGATTATCTTGAAGCAGAGCTTAAAATGGTCCATAAAAAAGTGCAAGAAAGACTTGATGATAACTTCACTATCAAAGGGCTTGTGGGAGAACATGACATCTTTAAAGACTTTAATGATTTCTCGAGAGCGATGTACAAAGAAGTTAAACTTAACGAAGACCACCTGGATTTGTATAAAAAGCACGTCGAACATATTCGATCTCAGGATAAATAAAACTGCACAAGAACAACTTGAAAAATCTACTGAAGAACTAACAGAATAAATTGAGAAAATTCACACTTATTTTGAGTAATTTTAAATACTCATATTTATTAGGAATAAATTTGTAAACAACGAGAAAGAGCTTGATACAAAGTTTGATCAGAAATTAGACAAATTTAAGCGCATTCAAAATATTGACTTTGACAGATTTAAAAAAGACTATATTGGTAAAAATAGTAATTATTTTGTAGAATTCGAAAAATTATTCAAAAACTTCCAACAAGAAACAAACCAAAAATTAGAAAATATGAATGCACAGTTGTTTGAAATCGATGACATTGAGGTAACCTTTATTGACTATATTTTAGTTGAAATACATTAAAGAAGATGTCAATAGCTTATATGATAAGATTAAATCATATAAAGGTGATTTTGCGACTCCAGTCCCAGAAGCAAAAGCAAATCCAGTTGTTAACTCTTCTCCTGCTCCTCCTGTTCCACTTTCATCATCAGTGTCAACTCCAATTCAGCCAGAAAGTCGTTCTTTAAGTGATTGTAATAAGCACGATCTCATCGTCTTGAATTACGACTAATATAGACGGACCCAGTAAAGTACCAAAAAACATTGCGCTTCAGCGAAGGATGACAAAAGTCGAGCCGAAATTGTCGTTCAACCGCAATCTGCTGTCTGACCAAGTTCTCAGCAGCATAGTAAAACAACCAGAAAGTAACTAAATCTAAATCTCCTTCAAACATGCTTAACTATCCTCGTGAATCAACCCGATGTAGAAGTAATAAAAGAAGAAAGCTATGACTCGCAGCAGCTTGAAGAGCAGACCAAGCAAATCAAGGAGATCGACCAGCGCGTTGATGGCGAGATACAGCAGATCAATGCTCTCACCCAGAGCTTCGCAGACCACAGTATTATTCACTTTCTTTATCCGACTAAATATATTCGGAATTAGCTAACCTCGATTTAGATGAAAAAGTGGAAGTTGACCTGAAGGCCAGTAAGAAGACGGTTTCATTTTTAGTTCGAATGTGGCTGATGGAAGTCGATAATACCGTCAAGGAGAAGACCAAGAGCATTACTACTCTTGCAAAGAAACTTTCATCTTTTGGTACTCTTTGTATTGTGATCGAATAGAGAATAAAGTCGAGAAGTTTCAATTTACTCGTACTCAGCAGCTCGAGGTAATCAAAAATTAAACTACAAAGAGCTTTTACTAAAACACCACTTTAAATAGAAAAATATTGAAGAACTCAGGGAAAAAGTCATACTTGGAGCGAAGATGAGTGGGAAGTTTCAGCAAAATAAAATCCCTCCTGGAACTCAAAATGAAATAACAGAGAATTTGAAGAAAGGAATTAAACAATTTGTAACTAAAAAGATTTTATTGTCTCTTGAAGATGATGAGAAGTTTAAAAAGATTACTCACCCTTCGACCACAAGTAATCGTATTTTTGATTAAATTTATTACTAATTTTAAACATAGAAAATATTAGCAACTTCACCAATAAGCAGGTTTTGTATCACAAAGAACATGCAAAAATAGGTTGGTTAAAAATACTAAATTGCTTAAATTTTCACTGACTTCGCTTAATCAAAACGTGATGATAGATTCAAACCTATTAAATCCAGTTCTTGAAGATCAGAAAAGAGATGCAGATTTGAGTGAAAATATAGCCATGCCAGATATTCTAAACAAAAGTACGATTAACTTCGAAAGAAAATAACAAGCAGTACTTCATAGCTGGCTCTGGGAGGTACAATAATGAGTAAATTAGCATCTTCTTTAAATTTAAGGTCGACTTCACCAGCTACATCACTTCAGTTCCACAAGCGGAGTCAAAGTATAACATCAAATCCGATTGTGCATCGGAGCAGGATCGGGCAAGTAGGAAAAGCATTAGAAAAACACATCGACATGTTCGGGATGCAAAATAACGTTTCTTCAAACAATGTAATTATTTTTACCTTTACTCCTTCCTCAATCGTAAATGCGTATTTAGGCAGCTGAGAGTTCGCGAAAGGTGACTCCAAACCATATAAAGCCGTTGAAGGTAGACTATCAAGGTACGTTGCTGTCGGTGATAAGCCATATTCTTTAGAACTGTCGATTATGAGCACTCCGCGAGCAGTGAACTCTTCAATGCAAATACGAGTGAACCACAAGAACACTTCTTTGCTTTAACAAACAACAATATTTCAACTCGCTGGTTTAATTCACATTTTACTTTAAAATATAATTATCAAAAATAAGATGTAATTTGGGATCAGCTTTTCGTATTTGATAACTGCAAAACTATTTAATTCATACTAATCAATTTTTAATGATGACTGTATTTTAAATTGTGTTTTTTATTTTTATTATGTAAAATATAAACATTTTG
>JAGYYN010017831.1:0-15744 GCA_021441665.1 Euplotes cf. woodruffi 2 WChen-2021 | reverse complement strand
ATGGCGCTGACGCTGCTGGTCACCGTCGTCATGCTGCCCGAGAGCTCCTGCTACTTGCTTTATAAAAACAGGACTGAAGATGTCGTTAATGTATTTAACGAAATGGCAAAGCAAAATAACAAAAAGATTGTTGTTTCTTTCAATGCTTTTGATGAACAAGAACACAAAGTTGAAGCTGAACGAAGAGATATCTCAATATGTCGAGATTTGATTTTGAAAAAATGGAAGATTACTATTCCATTAATGTTTTTATGGTTTTTCCCATCTTTTGGTATGGGTGTATATGTCTTTTTACCTGAGATTATGCTTCAAGTTGGCTTTCAGTTAACTGATGCATACCTGCTATCAACCTTTTTACTTATTCTACCTATGATCGGAATCTTTGTAACATCATTTTTCATTGATACTTTTGGAAGAAAAAAGCTAATAAGTCTAAGTTCACTCATATCTGGATTGAGTTTGCTCACATTCTTGCTCTACCCCAAAAACTCAAATGGAATCCTGATATTTTACGTTATTTTGGGTGTGTTTTCAATATTCATGAAAGTACTGAGAAGTGTGACGTATCTGTACACACCAGAACTCTACTCAGCTTCAACAAGAACAACTGCACTCGGACTTATGAGTGCTTCAGATAGATTTGCATCAATTTTACAGCCGATGGTGTTTGCTTCACTGATTTACAGCTCATTCAAACTGGCACTTGCATGATACGGAGTGTGATATATTCTCACGTTTTTAGTCTCTTTGGCCTTGACAAAAGAGACTTCGAACCGTCCACTAAAAGACAGTCTCCTGAACAACACGACTGACAACGATATCGGCAGAAGCGCGATGGCATATTCGATGATATCTGATGTATAAAGTTGATGAATTCAATCAACTTTTTGGATTTTATTTTTGTATTGAAATATCTCTCAAAATAATACATTTTTGGGATAAAGCATTTTTATCAAACCTTACATGAATTATAAAAGTAGACTTAGTAGGTGCTATTCTTGATTTCCAGCTCATTTTATGATTGATTAATACAGTGCAAGAAATTCAAAATAATTCAGTGAAAAACTAAAAAAATTTCAATCGAGTCGATTCAAAATCCGAGTGATTGCTAATTTTACAGGTCTCAAATACCTTTATAAATCTCCGAATTTTAGTGAGACATTAATGTCAGAAATACTCAAGAATTACTTTTGTAGCTCAGATGTTGAAGTGATCAACACAAATCCAATACAAAATCAGAATGAAGTTGTCGTTCACGGTGAACTCATTCACAAAATACAGGATTTAGTAAGTAAAAATGCAGACAAAACATACTCTCTCAAGCTAAACGTGAGAGTGTTGAGTTACACTACACTCGACTGCGGTTACAGCTACATGATCCATGAAAACACTGGCTACTACTGCGCTTTGAAATGCAAAAGTGAGTGAAAGTTGAAAGTCAATGAGCTCTACACGCTCGAAATCATTGGAGTTTACAGTATCTATCCGCCAAAGACGCCGATGTCTCCTTGGACTCACCACATTGAAGCTGAAGAAGTCAAAATTGGTGTGTATCCATGCCAACTCGATGACCCTGGAAAGATAGTTATATCTCCGATCAAAATTAACAAAGTCCTCGAGTCTAAAGCCTTTGGCTATAGTGTCGATGTGATCGGATATGTCTCGATGCTAGGAGATGAAAAAAGAGTCAAGCGCAAGAACGGAGATGAAGTCAATAAAAGAGATGTCGTACTGTACGACGAAACAGGCCAGATATACATTACTATTTGGGGCAACTTGGATTTAAATATTACATCCACGACAATTATCGCCATTCGAGCTGCAAAAATTAGTGACTATAGTGGGGTTACGCTTAACTTAACACTAAAACCTGACAGCATTTTAGTGAATCCTGTCCATTACAGGACTCAAGAACTTCGAGAATGGTGACAAAACAAGGAAAACACAAAAGTAGTTAGCCACAAGCTTAATTTTTTCCAAAATTTTAAGCAAAAAACACCTTATTTTCAGTGAAAAGTAAGTATAGTCAAACCTAATATTTTAGACAATTTCAGAAATTATTGATTCGTTGATCAGAGAGAAACTGAAAGATAAGCAGCTTGGCGCTGACCAAAATAATACGATAACAAATGATTCAGAAGCAAAAAAGCCAAAGTACTTCAACTTCTATGGCTACATCTACCACGTATCGATGGACCAAAAGTTCTATTATTCTGCATGACCTCGCTGAAAGAAAAAGGTCAATAGACAGATGAACAAAGAAGGAAGTTTAGGAGGAACGTCTTTATCAATGGAGCATAATAAAAACCTGAGCACAGCATACTTTTGATACAACTGTCAAAAGTTCTACACAAAGGCAAACCAGACATACTCAATATACTGATTGATCTCTGATGGGACCGACATCATTCCTGTGCATTTCTTCTCTGAGAAAGCGCAGGAGATGCTAAACATCCCAGTTGATACGATTGCGACTCTGAAAGATAAAGAAGACTTTGACTCAATTGAGTCAGAACTGCAAAAGACTGCTTATTTTAAGCATTTCAAGTTCAAAGTCATTGCAAAGCCAAACACGCAAGTCTTGCACGACCTCGAAGCAGTCAAAGAAAGAAATAGGAGGCTCAAAGGAGTAGGCAGTTACAGAGAAAAAATCAAAGACGCTTTTATTTTTCAAGCCATCGGAGTTGATCCGATGGACTGGCATGAATACATTAAAGCAAAGATTTCAATAATTAACTCAAAAAGTAAGACTGCGAGTAGTAAATAAATTTTTGTAATTGTTGAACTCAATTTTCGTGCTAAAATAATAAATGCCAGAAGTACTTGTCTCATATGTAGTTTGCACGGCTTTCAGCTTCTTCTTGTGTGTATGAAGAGGAGAGGATTATAAATAGAAGCTTTGACATTGACTGTCTTCCGATGATCCAGTTGTTCGATGACGTCATTTGATACTCTGTTAAACTTGAGTTCTCATCGAACCTCCTCTTCATAATGTTTAATATGTGTCGTATCTCATTTGTTAGAACTTTCTTTGATAGCTCTGGAGTGTATTTGATCGCAAGATTTATTTTGTTAAAATAGTAAAACTTTACAAGATCGTCTTGATCTATTGGGTTTTCATCGTTATACTCAACAATAGGATCGAGTCTTTTGGACATACTTTCCGCCTTCTCAATGATCCTTAATTTCAGATCTTGATATTGTTCTTCAGGCAGCTTAAACTGGTCTTTATTCAGGAACAATACAAATGTGATTTTTTCGTATCTCACGACAATCAGGCGGAATTCTTTATTTAATATTCGATGATGTTTTGTCCCTCACAAAGACTTGAGGGCAGAACAGTTCGTAGTATTCGGTCTTGTCCTCATTATCATCGCTACTTTTAGGAGTAAAAGTAGGGCCGATAATAAACCCTCTTTTGTTGCCTTTACTGCCAGTGAATCCATTAGGGTTGACTTTACAAAATGTTGAGGTGTCCTGGTTGTACACGTCGTCAATATCGATCTGTTCGAATCCAAGGTCTTCTGCAAGTTTATTGTTCTCGTGCTTATCCTCTTCATTCGTCTAAAATTGAGTTGTAAAAACAGCCTACATTGTTTACTTGTATTTGTCCCCCGCTGGTGTTGACCTTGAACATCTCTCCTGCCTGTTGGGTATCGATCCAGTCCGCCTAGAAGATTAGCATCCTTGGTTTACCTGAGCCCCGTCTCTTCTCTGGATGTTGGTGCCAAAGAGATAAGTGTGGATGAGTTCGACTTGATCTTGCGGCAAGTCTGAGAAGAGGAAGTACTCTTCATAAAACACCATTATTTTTTGAATCGGAAATTCCTGCATCAACGTATTGATTCACTTCATCGCGTACATGTAGGTCTTCTGGTCAAGGGGGCAAATGTAGTATCCTCGAAATATGCAGTTGTTGAAGTTCGTGTTGCCTATTTTAATTTTTAAGTTCTTGTTGCTAACGAAACTTACATCAGTCTTCATTAAAGAAGTTATTTATCAAAGTTCATCGTAAAGTCGTTGAGGATACTTCGCAGGTTAACTTTACTCTTTTCGAACTGAACTTTTATCGAATCGTGGAATAATGCGAAGAAATGATAGTACCTATGATTGAGTTTTAATTTTTAATTTCACTTGAATTAATCATTTAAACTGTTGAATATTTATTAGATTTTTAATAATTTAGCAATAATATCCAAGTTGCTTTTATTGGATCGAATACTTAGCATAAAGACTTACAAATTTAAGAGTTCTTTAAACACATATGTGTCTTCTTCACAAAATAGTGATGGCACATCTTCAATATTTGAAATCGTGATTCCAGAGAAGTCATTTGGATTGTCAAACTCCTAAATATACAAGTTTTAGTATTCTAAATTATTAATACAGCTTAAGACTGCTTATTGTCATATAATTAATGTTACCCGGTCTGTGAATAAATTCTCATAGGAGATCACCATTCCTAAAAAGAAGTTGGGTTCGACTTGCTTCAGTGCGATTGTGAATAAATTAGTGTTGATTAGTTCGACAGGAGATTCATCGTAGTTATCGCTGTCAGTCACGAAATCTTTCATAAACTCATAGACTCCTTCGCAAATGCCTGTCTGCTTCTTTTGTTCGTGCTCATCTATGTCTTGCGGATAGAAGAATACAATTTTTATTCAGATTGGCACCTGTCTTCGTCATCTTTAAATTCTCGAGGAGGTTTAATAGTTGGATTGTACACGAACACGCCTGATATCTTGAGCTTATACTTCTCTGCGTTGTTCGGACCTGCTCCTAAATCTCTGAAAGATATTGAAAATGGACTGGATTGCAACATTTTTGGATTTATATCTATTTAATATTTATAATTCAACATTCTGACAAAATAATTCAGAATGCATATTTTGATACAGGTTCTTCGGGAACTTTTAAACTTATGACTTTCAATTTTTATTTAAGTTTTACCTAAAAATGAATTGGAAAACTATTACTAATTTATGACTCACAAATTATATTTGCGATCACCCAACTCCCCTCACTTAAATAATTGTCATTTTTCCTCTGAAAAATTAGGATTACTGAAATTGGTAAGAAAAGAGCGCATCTAATAATTGGGCTTTTAAATTAAGCTAATAGAATAGAATTGCTGCTTTGATTTAATGACGACCATCGAATTAGACGACGATGGTGAGGAGGTCATTAACGGGTTCATTGCTGAGACCACTAACTTAAACGATGACCAAGATGATCTCACCATTATCAACGTCCACGATCCAAATCAGATTACCATTTCAGAACAAGACAAGAAAAAATCAAACGACTCTAAAAACCTGCTCAAGTGATGATATACTAATGAAGTGAAGTACGCGAGGGAGCTTAAAATTCACTTGAAAGGTCCGACTCCACTATTTTACCCTAACATTCCATTTGACGAGACTCACGCGTTAAATTTTAGAAAGAAAAAACCAAGATTAGCAAACAAAGACTACGGAGTCGATACAAGTAGCAATATGTGGGTGCTCAACCACGCTAATCGCTTTTCAAACTTAGCTCGGTGTGTTGGCAAAATTTACTGTATTCACATTCGCGAAAAAGACAAATATCATTCAGAAGGAGACGACACACTTACAAAATTAACAAACTGCGGGGACGGCAGCAACTTTCGAATAATAACTGCCACATGCTTTATCACGAAGCTTGAGCGGCGGAAGGTCGTATGATCACCTTTGCATTGATTTATGAGGCCAGAGGATTTTCCTTTAGGCGACACTGGGAAAGACAAACCACTTACATACGCTTGATTCGACCAAAAAGACTACACCAGAGAGCTTAAAATACAATGACAAGCATTAAAGAACTCATGCAAGCTCAATAGAGATTCTGTGCAAATGTACCTTGAGTCCTCACCGCTCACTAAAGTTAAAATTATGAAGGAGTGAGTAAAAGCTAGAAAGGACTGGCTCAAGACAAATTTTAAATCAGCTGAGCTTTTAGACTCAGAATTTTACAACCAAGTGTTTCCTTCAGTCGATGTGGCTTTCTCAGACATCAGTCCGAACTATTTAAGCAGCAAGAAGATAGGCCACATTAAGATAATGTCTCCTGACCACTCGTATTGGGACTTTGGGCTGATCGGGTTCCAAGAACCGTATGAAATTGACTTCCACGACTACAAATATATCTACGGATGCTCGAAGTGTGTAATTAGGGACTCAAATCACTTTCTTAACTCAGACAAAAGCATCTCGATAGGAAAGGTCAGATCCTACGGAGCTATCACAACCGTGACCTGATCTGCTGGAGTCGGAGGAGCAGGTTCCCCCTGAGTCAACGAGTTAGGCCATACATGGGGAATCGCCGTCAGCTGACACTTCGACACACCAAAGCTTGATGATGACAGTGATTCTGATGAAGACAAGAATAAAAAGAATGAGCTGTTTCAAATTAAAAGGGTAAGAAAGACCAAGTACAAAGGCAAACATTATTATGATATAATCTCGGATCACTCTTTGAAGCCGTTGGTACAGACGAGCAACTCTTACAACCGGAATCTTGTGCTAACTTTTGGACATTCAGCAGTCAAGTATATAATTGATGTGTGTAAAAATAGCATTATTAAGGAAGTCAAGAAGATCAGAGCTGAAAAATCGGCTTTTAATAATTCAGATGACTCGTCTCAGTCTGAAGCTGAAATTCCAGAAAGCATCAGCTCAACAGCAGCTAATCTGCTAGCAGTGCGGACTGATAACCTCAGTTCGGAGCTTCAGAGCATCGCTCAAAAACACGCGATATATAAAAAGGAGGCTGGAGGAGTCGTGAATGATCCTTCAAGCTTACAAGACATTCAAGGACCGAATAATATCGTTGGTCATCAGATCCTTGAAGCAAAGATCAACAAAGAACTCAGTACTATGAAGAGATCAAAAAAGCAGATCTCTAAGATAACCAATGCTGATGACTCAGACTCAACGTCTTCTGAAAAATCTTCAAAAAAGGACAAGAAAAAGCGCAAAAAAGAAAGGAAAGACCGCAAGGACAAGAAAAAACACAAAAAAGACAAAAAGGAAAAGAAGAGCAAAAGAGTAAAAATAGATGAACAGAGCGAAGAAGATACAAAGGAAGCAAGCTTTAAACTTGAGCTTATTGAATCAACGAAATCTTCAGTCAAAAGACTTGGTGACTCTTGGGATAAAGCTGATTATACTATCATTGATTAGAATAAGTCACTTTCAATCTTTACTGATGGATTTTAATTTTTCTAAATGTTAACATATCAGTCAAAATTATTTATTATTGTAAAATTTTAAATTTGCTGTATTTTTCAATATTGAACTTTTTACTATTAGTTTATTTAACAAAATATTTTTTAATATTTTTTAATATTTTTTATTAGTAACAAAAATTTTGATTTGAATAATCGATTATTAAATAACATAATTTAAAAATCTGAGCTTTGTGACTTTAAATGGAGAATTGAATAGAATCAATTTTAAAATTCTGATGATGAGATCTACTTCCACTACTCAAGATCCATTATGCAGAGTCCCTGACCATCTGTTCCGACCTGAGATATATTGCAGATTGCACATATTTTGCCTTTGTATGACTCGCTGTAGACTGCTCCATCGAACGGACATCTTACGATTCCCGTGGTTGCCTGCTTACCCTAAAGGTAAATTACGTATACAATACTTTTAAAGCTTCTGAGAACAGAGTTAGCGATCCGCTGCAAATGAAGCCTATACCAATTGTTAGATGTAAACTCGACAACATATAGTTACCATTTGCTTCGTCTATTTTCGCTAAGTGTTCAGGCTTGAGACTAAGACTGATGCTTTCTGTATTTTTCTTCTGGAACGCAGCGACATACTTCTTGTACTTTTCGACCATTTCAGGTTTATTTTTGAAAATCTAATAAATGATAAACTCCGACTTACTCCTTTCGATTCGAGATTCAAGATTTGTTCAGCAAAGTATCCTGCTGACACAAAGTTCTGTGCTTTGTAGAATCAGTTCATCGCATTGTTCAGGACTAAGAAGCTGTGCGAAGGATGCAGCTTACAAACACTCATCAACATCGCTAGAAGGAGGTTGTCCTGTTCTGTTGTTGTTACTGCTTTATCTCGTCTTTTGAGTTCGATTCGCATTGCGATAATGTACTCAACGCAGTTATTAACTAGTCGCTTGATTTCTTCCTCTTCATCTGCATTAAGTGCAAGTGAGACGGCTGCATGCTGAATGCATTTTTGATAAGCAGAGAGAGCTGGACCAAAGTTGCCACTTGTCGTTTCAGTAAATCCTTCTTTAAACACCTGTTTGAGGTATTCTAAGTTCACTAATGAAACAGTATTCTCGCCACTTTTATCTTTAATCAACTGAGTCATTGAATTGTACTTTGGTAAGGTCGGTAAATTTATTTTAGTGCTGTTGAAAATGTAATCAAATGGATCTTTTAGAGGTAATGGATTTCAAAGACCAATTTGGTTCTTCAATAATTCAACTGCTTTTTCAAAATTTCCAACTGCAATATGATGTGCTGGAATAACAGACTCACCCACTAATACAAATAGAGGATTTGGCGGTGCAGCGGATGGGTTGTCCTTTTCAGTCTGCTCGTTATAGATTTCTTGTTCAAGCTCTGCTAAGTCAATTTCATCGCCTCCGATTTCGTTTAGAATATCAGCATCAATATCAATACCACCTTCCCAGTTCTGTGCGCCTAAATCATCTTCGTCTTCTTTGGGTTTCTTTGACTCTTCCTTAGTTGGAGCAGATTTAATTTCTGGTTCAGGAGCTTTCTGGTCTTTGAGGCTGGATAAGAAATCATTCATGTCCTGCTCTGTGTTTTCTGGAGCTGCCTTGGCATCGTAATACTCTTCGTGGTCGTGCTTCATCTTCTCCTCTAAATTGCTTTCGATGAGCATCGTATACGGCCAGTTTTTAGTAGTGAAGTCTTCACTGGAAACAAATACTGGTCTGCAAGGAAGGATTCATTTTGCTTTTTGTGATCTTTCCTCGACTTGTTCTAGGTAGTCCCCAGTCAGCTTGATTTCTCTACTTTTTATTTCCTCCTCGATGAAAGGAATGAATTCAACAAGATTGTGAGCCTTGGCCGACATATAAGCAAGTGCAATTTGGCCTGTTTGCATCAGCAATTTGACTCTGTCTTTTATATTTCCGAGTAAAAGTGTGTTCTCGAAAATATCGTTTTTATTGTTTAAATCCATTGCGATTCCCTGCATTTTCTTTAGCTTTGATGTGCACCCTTGCACTGCATAAAAGAATGATAGTTTGTTGAATGCTTTAATTGACTGGTATGATTTCTCAGCGACATTCTGATACCCCTGTAGCAATGACTGCTCTGCTAATTGCAGGTACACATCTTTGCATTTCATCTCTGATGCAATTTTATATGCTTCTTGGATGTTGCCACTTGACAGGGAAAGCGAAAACCTGACTTTTGGATCCTTCTCGAACAGCAAAGCGATGTCGTGGCAGTTCTCCTGCTTTAAATAGTGAATTATTGAGTTTCCGCTGAGTTGGCCTTTTTTCAAAATCGAAATGATCTCACTGTTTCTTTTGTTCTTGAGAGCAACCTTCAGATCGTATTCAGCAGAGTTGACTTCTTCTCTTGTGACTTTTCCGTCTCTGTTGATGTAAAAGCAGTTCTTGTTGACGTATCCGCAGATGTACACTGGGTTATCAGTTGACTTAAAAATTCCGTGGTAAAACTTTGACTCGTTTGAATTGTTCATTTTATCAGAAAACATGAGATATTTTAAATGTGAAGATGTTGAATAAATGAAGCCATTTTCATTATCAAATCACCCGGCTTTGAATTTTGCTGTTTCTTTCGAAGTACATAGAGGTCTCAGGTCTTTAGTGCATATCATCACCATGTTTTTAGATGCTAAAGCCACATAGTTCATATTACTTGACCAGTATACGCATTTTCAATTAGAAAATAGAACTTTGCTGACCACTTCTTTTGTCGCAATGTCAAATAATAGAATGTCATCGCCTGATTTTATTAGTATTTTTCCAAGAGTAGCTTGGAATATTTTTTGAATTTGATATTTAGAAGACCACTCCAACTGCTTGTTTCTTCCATCAAATAAGTAGATGAACAAGTTTTTAGATTTGCTTAAAACACAAATTTTCTCTTTTGCAATGAAAACTGCTCCTTTTGCAGAGTCAATTTTCTTTTGCACAACATTGGTATTTTTGCTCAGATTTTTGTTCAAGCAAACGAGGATAGAATAACCTTCTTCCCCTTCATAATTGATCAAAACATCATGAGAGCCAGAGTTGAAGTGGTTATAGTAAATATTCTGTGGTTGGTTCATTAACACTTGTTTTCCTTCAGCATCAAGGTTTGCCTGTGGTAAACTTTCCATATTTGATAGATCTTCGATCATAAGGACCTTTTTCTTTACATAAAAAAGTTGATTACCGACTCTCACACTGTCAAATATTTCTTTTTCAACTTTGAATATCGTCATTCCCTTATCGTAGCCTCATGCAAAGTAGTTCGAGGTTGGGTGGACAGCTACAACCCAAAATCTATCAACTTCTTTATTTTAAAGTATAAATACACGTCCTCCTGTTCAAATCCCAGACCTTCATAGTGCGATCTTCTGAGTTCGAAATCAAAATCTCTAGTTTGGGATGGAAAGCGTCACAAGAGACGTTATTCTGGTGACCCCGGAGAGTATCCATTTCCCATGCTCTTGCTCCGCTCATTCTCCACAGTTTAATCAACTTGTCGTCTGCGCCTGAGGCGATTAGGCTTCTGTTCGGATGGAAGCATGCGAAATTGACGCCTTTTTCGTGTCCTTCACAAATATTCTTGACTTCGACCTCGACACCAGTGAACATTTCAATCTTTTTGCTTTTGGCGTCTCCAGCAAACTTCTGGTGTTTTTCTTTTAGCTCGGAGTAGTCCCACACAAAGACTTTGTTGTCTAAAGAAGCCGACAGGATCAAATTGTCTTCTTGGTGGAACTGCACACTCATTACGTAGTGAGTGTGGCCTGTGAGGATCGCGGTGATGCTCCTGTTTTGCCAATTCCAAATGCGGATAGTCTGGTCATCTGAAGAACTGCAAATCCACGGGAGTTCATGATGAAACTGAACACATCTGACATAGTCAATATGCCCGGTCAAACTGAATAGTCACTTTTTCTTCTTGTAATCCCACACTCTGACTTTGTGGTCGTCGCCACCACTTACGAATAGCGGTTGTGTACGATGAAAATCGACGCTCCTGACCGGCCCTACATTTAGAGTTGAGTTAGATAGGGGCTAAGATATTTGCAAATCCAAATTTAAAATGCTTCTTACCGTCATGCTCTGAAAACTTATCGATAAGGACTCCAATTCTGTAGTCGAACAGCTGTATGACTCCGTTGTGTAGAGATGCAAGCACCCATGGTCTTGTCGGGTGAAAGCACAGTCCCTTCACTCGTTTGCTTTTAGTTTCGAACTTGTTGAGCAGCATCATTTATTATTTATTATTAATTTCCTACTCAGATTATTTCAATTTCAAAAATTGATTTTACCAAACACTCATGCACTTTGCATATAAGCAGCGTTGACTCGTAAAGTTAAGTTTAGTTAATTATTTTTTATCGTAAGTTTAAACAATCGAGTTTTCTATGGAAACAACAAAATAAGTTATAACTTGTGCATGTACCATTCTTTTGTCCAATTTCGCAACTAAAATCAGTACAGAGCTACATTGCTTTAGATTTCCTAAAGAAAAGTAAATTTTACAGCGAAGACCAACGGTTTTGATTAGATCGATCTTTTGCTTCTAAAACCATTTCGATTTGATTATTTGAATATTCCTACTTGAGGCTTTAAGCGGGGCTCACCGAGATTTACTCGCGATTTGGGCCAAATTTAAATACCAAGACTAAGACTTGCTTTTAGTCACTATGAGCAGAAGAAATAAACGCATCGAAAATTATTTGAATAATCCATCGACTCCTCCGAGCTCGGAGGCGATCAACAGCTCGCATGATATAAATATTAGCGACAACAACTCAAGCGAGAAGAACAGCAGTAAATAAGAAGAATAACAAGCGGAAAAGAGCAGAGGACATCTCGACTCAAGGCAGATGGACTGACTACGAGCATAAGAGGTTCGTTGAAGGTAAGATATCGAAGACATTTGCTGTGATCTTTCTTCATCGTTTCATCTTTCATCCAATTTAAATTTTGCCGATTTAATACCAATATCTCACATTTGTTATCAAAGGACTGAGAGCTTGAGGGAAGAACTGGAAGTTACTCGAAACTTACGTTCCTACTCGCAGTAGTACACAAATCAGAAGCCATGCGCAGAAGTTCTTCATTCGCATTGAAAAACAACACCGGACGAAAGATCCATTAGAGTACATCAGGTAACTTCATACTATGACGAGATTTGAATGCGAATAGATGGTCTTTGATCTTTATTTTGCATCGTGCAGTTGACATACGCTACAAGTCTTTGTGCTTGTGCTATTGATCCGAGCTTTAAGCAATCTTAGTTTTGAATAAGTTACGTCATACTCCAGCACCGACTATCAAAAATAGTAAAGATCAACCAAATTTCATATAACGATTGACTAAATTAATAGGGATGTCACTTAAATAAAATTTTAGTGAGTGACAGCTAAGATTTTTAGTTAAATTCGCGCTTTGTCAAGATCTTTTTGGGTTGCCCTACTGCCAGTCGTATTAACTAGCCTTAGTGGATGTTTCGTTGAAACTATACCACCATAGCTCAAGCTTCAGTAAAGAAATAAACTTGATGACAGTTTGCTACATATCATATGACATTGCACTTTTGATAATATTTGCATTCAAAAAGAGTCTTAATGAGCTTTTGGCTAAGCCTTCGCTTGCTTAAATTTATTTTGGTTGGTTTAGATTTCCTATACTCCCATTAGATTTTCTCTGCCTCAGATTATTATCGAAGAAGCACTAGATTTTAGTTAAACTTACAGAATATTTAGTTTGTAGACTTATCCGCGTGTTGATATCTTAGCTCCTTTTCTCAATAATAACGGTGTTGTTGTGATTAGATCCATATTGCTCAAATATCCGCATTTAGAAAATATTTATTAATTTGGCTCTTTCTTGTATAAAAAGACAAAGTAATTCAGCTAAAATTAACTTGTACTCTAGCTTTAACCCTTGATTTCTATTGATTTTGCACTGAGAATTTATACGATATCAAAATCTATTAAAGAAAGCAATATTTAGTAGTTACAAAATATTACATGTTTGTCAAAATTAGTGAAATCCAATAATCTTTTGCTTTTATTAGCTGTTAGAGCGACCATTTTCAACAAAATTAAAGAGTTAAATTTTGATGACTCGTAATACTCAAATTCAATCATTTCGTACTGGTTGTTTAATAAATGCAAGGTTTAGGCACAATACTGAAACAGCATCGAATTGAAGCAACAGCGGGGTCTCAGTTCCGATTCATATCCAGTGTGAGTGTGAAATTCACTCAAAATAAGCCTGAGCATTTTGGAAACTTCCTTCATCCTAACTCTCTGAATGACACGAAGGACAGCAACACTCCATGCAATTGCGCGTGAGTGAAGTGACTACACTTCAACAGGCCGAATCTTAGCAAAGGAAAGATCTCGAAGATTAAGAAACGTATTCAGAAGGCACTTAAAAAGATCGATGAAAAGGAGCACAATGTGTCCCAGTTCAACAGCTCAAACGATATTAAAGATTTAAGCGCCAGTGAGGTCGAACGCTTGAACAAGGATTCAAAGCTGCCACCGTTTACAAATCTTATCGGGCTCAAACTCATGATCATGTCTGCGGAAATAACCCCACAACTAAAGAGGTAAGTTGCTAACTTTCTACTCAAAGCTATGTAATAAGTTTTGTTATAGAGAAGGCAGAAAATAATGAATGCATCCTGCAATAAAAAATAGATCCAACCAAAGACTGCATAACAAAGCTATACAGCAAAATTTTTAAATAAGCCTGAGAAGGCTATTTCATATTAATAAAAATTTTACTTAATCTTGCATTGCGGTCTTTATTTATTTCCTGCTTACTATTAGAGCAATTGCTATGTTGATACGTCGCGGATTGGGTTAAAGCTTCAATTTAAGATTTATTCGCTGACTCCAATCCTGCTCATTTCAGCAACAGAGATTAGGGTTTGTACCCAGTCTGTGGTTAAACTAAGCTGCCAGCGTATTCTTCGTTGATTGCCTGCCTAATTCTGCTAATTTTAAGATTTTTGGCTAAACCAGTACCAATCTAAATACCTCATATTTTTGTTAGTGTATATCTTGCAGAATTTTAATGAGGATCTGTATCAAGCTAACTCACTTAGATTTTAACTATCTGGATCGATGATCAGCCTTGATGAGAATCGGTTAGCCCTTCCAGCTGTTATATCTTAACTAGAGTTAACAAATAACTGAGGTGGCACAGCGGAGGCTGATATAAGGCGAATATATACATGCCGAAATCTTTTGACTACTCATGCTAAATTTTAAACGAAAAGGACAAATATAGATCCACGTCTTTCCCTTTTGAATAGCGAAGCTTCTTTCTGATATTTTAGATAAAAATAATTTCGATAACAAAAAAGATATTATTTTATAAATTATTATGAAGCTCTACTCCATAGTTATTTTCAATTTCAATCGTCTCTTTCTTGTTTACTAGTCTTATTTTTATTGATAGTACTCAAATTTTATTCTAATAATGGTAAATTTAAATATGAGTAACCAAAACTGCTAAAATATAATAGGTTAAGTATTTAATAGTAATATCAGTAAATTTACAAATTACGAGTTGAACACCAAGATCAGTTCCGTAATCTTTTTCACCAGTATAGATTTTAAAATGGAGCCTACGAAATATCCAAAATTTCCATCACGTTTGATTCATCAGGTCCTTCCTCTTTGGTTCCGTGGATCGTAATAGCCTTGTGGCCTGATTCTCACAGTCCCATATCCTTCGCTGCCTTCATGACGACTTGGAGTAAGGAGTCGGTTCCCTGAAATGATGGGACCTTGAATCCTCTTGCTCCTCTGGATAGGTTCATTTGTCTTACAACATGAGCTGAGACACTGCAGACTAAAATGGTCTGCTTTGGTCTGTACTTCGCGACAAGTCTTGCAATTCTTCCTGTGTCTGTCAAAACGATGATAATATCAATGTTTAACGACAAGGCAGCCGAAGCGCAGGCTGCTGCAATAGATTCAGCTGTCAGGGACGGACTAGGAGAATACATTCTAATCTCGTTGTACTGTCTTTCGTAGTCAAACATAAGTTCAGCTTCGCAAGCAATTTTTGACATAATTTGAACTGACTCGATCGGGTATAGTCCATTGGCTGTCTCACCTGAAAGCATGACGCAGTCTGAGCCATCAATAACAGCGTTTGCAACGTCACTTGCTTCAGCTCTGGTTGGTCTTGGATTGTTAATCATTGACTCAAGCATCTGTGTGGCTGTGATTACTGGTTTTCCTTTAATGTTGGCTTTATCAATCATCCATTTTTGAGCTAAAAACACTTTTTCTGGTGGGATCTCCATTCCGAGATCTCCTCTTGCAACCATGATTCCATCAGCTTCAGCGAGGATTTCATTGTAGTTGTGAAGTCCTTCCTGATTCTCTATCTTTGCAACAATCTTGATGTGTGATCCTCTGGGTCCGAGAACGTCTCTGATGTTTTCGATGTCCTCGGCCTTCCTGACGAACGAGGCCGCGATGATGTCGACGC
>JAGYYN010017810.1:0-12237 GCA_021441665.1 Euplotes cf. woodruffi 2 WChen-2021 | reverse complement strand
CCATCATTGATGAACACACTGAATAAGAAACCGCAAACTCTGTTGCTTAGCATGCTTGCCAACTTTTTGTGAGAGTATTGGTACAAACACGAGTAGTAGTCTTTGTAAAGAGCAGCATCTTTGACGTCCTTTAGCGAGTTCTTGATGTGGTTTGGAGACACCATTACTGCGATCAGTTTCTCCACTTCCTTCATCGTGATGTTGTACTTCTCCATTTCTGCCTCTTTTGACCCTGTAATCATATTTATTAGAATCTGGGTTTAATGCAAACGGAATTTTAAATGGGAATGGGAAAGGATATTGACACAACGGAGAATTCTTAGTTAAATATTAGTATTTTTAAAAGCTAACTTTGATGAAGATTTGTAAATAATTGGTGTTCACCTGATTTTTTCCGCATTTTATTAGATAAAATCGTTAAAAATTGGAATATTTTATCATATTTTATTGAGTTGTAAGGTGTTTCACTTATCGTTAATTATTGAGGAAATTTATTAAAGGTTGTAAACCACAACTCACACAAAAAATGTATTTTTAATTAACTAAAGTAATTTCACTTAATAGTGAATGGATTCTTACTCATAGTAGAGCAGTAAATGCTAATCTTTGAAAGGTAGGACTCAGTGCTTTCTCCTTTTTCCAAATTCAAATTTAGCTTTGAGAACTCTTCAGTATGGAATCTTTTGAGTGAACGGAACAAGGTCTTATTGACTACATCTTTCCTGACGTTGAGGCTGACTCCGTACTTCTGCTTCATTCTCTCTTGGTGAAGTTTCTGGTCTGGTGTTGAGTGCTTGGTCATGTACTTCTGCTGAGACTTCTTATTGTTCTTGTAGTTCGGAGTTTTATACACAGACGAAGTATGAGACTCTTTATGTTCGTCTTCCTCTACCTTTCAGCTCAGTGCGTCACTTTTTGTCGAGTCGAACTTCACCTTCCTACTGCTGTACCTATCGTCAGAGGTGACTTCAGGAAATCCAATGGACTGCACGTCGTCTATATCAACGAGTTAAAATTTTGCCTCAAAAACCAAGATTTTCTCGTCAGATTGAAATTTCTTTAGCAAACCAAAGATTTTGAAAGTCTCTGGAAGGTAATTTACCTTTGTCAAATCACTGGAGGGAGTTCGATGAGTTGTGTGATCTTGGATTTGACTTTGTAGTTGACCTTGGCTCTCCTTCAGCTCTGCTGGACTCTAGCATTGGCTCTGAAACATCAGTCTGCTGCAGTTTATAGCTTCCATTTATGTAAGTAAACTCTCTATTTTGGCTCTCGATTCCCAGGTTGAATGAGTCGTCGTTGACGAGATCGATTCATCATTCGAAAATATTGCCTAAATTCACAGTCAGTTAGGAGACTATTTACAGTGACGTTTTTGGGAAAGAAAATGTATATGAATAATTTCAAACGATAAAATTCCTTATTACTGGTCAGAAAGACTTAAATATTGTGAATACTGCGAGATTTGCTTGATCTCAAGCTTAGGCTTCTCGCAATAAAATAAAAATATTTGAAATAAATAAATTTCAGCTGATTTTTGCACTATTTTATTTTTAGTTTGCTTTTTTGATGCTAATGTATATGTAATTATAACATATGTTTCACGATTTTAAATTTTGCATATCCCTTGATTGTATTTTCAATTGGATGACAGTAGGAATGATTAAGAAATTAACTACTAAATATTTTGTGTACTGAAATAAGAAACAAAGCTTTCACCTTTTTTAGGTGCTTAACAGAATTTCTTCCTGAAGCCATTTTTACTTATTACTGAAATTATTTGTTGAAAACTCAAAATTTGATTATTTAACAAAGTTCCAAATCATTATTGAATCTGCAGCCAGTCCAAGTGATTACTTGCTTTTTAAATATAAAGAAAATTGCATACACTGATGCTTTATTAATCAAGCTGACGGCGATTATACCATAATCAATACAAAATATGAAGTCAAAGGTTTAATATAAAAATCTGAATTACAGTTTAACCAAAATACAATTATGACTGTCACTAGTATATATCGATATTCTTCGCATATATACTTCATTTCACATATTTAAAGCTAAATAATGATTTGCTGATTTTATATCTAAATTGATAAAGGATTTATAAAATCTTGGCTAAAGAACCGACTTGATTACAAATACCCCATCGGTATCTAAACAGCTTATAAATTTTAAGTTCTAGTTCAAAAATGCAAAAATTGGTTGTCTTTAAATCTAAATTGCCTGTTAGATTTAATCAAATTTATTCTGCAGCTGAAACTAATTTTTATTACTGAGATTTATTAATAACCAAAGTTACGACTGTCTCACTCACGAATAAAACTAGATATTTTGTAATTCACCATAATCAGCGACTTTCAGACACCAGAAGTCGTGTTTACAGCTTTTAGGTCCAATTTTAGCATCTTTTAAAAAAAATTTTTGACTGCTGAAAAATAAAAAATCAGGTGAAAGTTGAAAAAGCAGATGTTTCGGATACTCAATCTTCAATCACCTGCTGGAGGTATACAAAGCAGCAGTTGATCATTTACCATCATAAAATCAAAATTATTTTTTATCATGACAACGAAAATCTTTATATTAAAAATCAAAAAATCTCGTATCAAGCGTCTCACCAGCCCCGCAGCGACATCGAAGCTGAGAACGCTGCTGCAGCGAATGCAAATCTGCATTTGGCCGCAGGGGTGGATTCTGCCTGATTAGAGACGGATAAAAATGAGGAATGAAAATGGCTGAAAGCAACAGATGCGTACCTCTCAGTTTCAAGCTCAGATCTGTGGAGTTGGACGGGTCGAACTGCAGGTCGCTGCTGATGTACCTGATGTCGTCGAAGAACTGGGTGTTCAGAATTTGCCTTGGAGTTTCAGTGCAGCTCAAGAAGAAATTTTCTTGCATTGCTAGTGTATTTTAAAATTATTATTTAATTTCAAGTCCCTCGTTAAATACGAAAAAAACTGGGGGATTTGGAGTAAAAATATTTAGGAAAAAAATCGATGATTTTATTATGAAAAAAATTTATGTGTGAAAGAATAAATTTTTATGAAAGGAAATTATTTTTACAAAAAATTTGAATTTTTTATGGAATGGTTTTTTTTTAATTTGATGAGTTTTTGTGGTGAAGTTAAATGAGTGGTAAAGTAGTGAATTGTTAAGTTTTATGAAAAAAAAATGTGGAGAATAATACGAGAGATGGTTTGATTATAATTTTAATGGTTATAAAAATTGAATAAAATGGGGCTTTTTGGAAGATCAAAAATCGAGAAGAATGAAAGCAAAAAATTAAATAATCCTGATAGTCTCACTGATTATTATATGGATCATATGTTGTGAGAAAATAAATATGCTTGTAGGTTTTGGATATCATTTATTTAGCTTATCTTAATTGACTTATTGAATCGGAGAAATCATTATTTAGGTAAATGCAGCTATTAATATTTTAGTTCAAAGAGTAAAATAAAAAAGTGACATAACATTCTTAATCAATACAAAGCTTGCCTCATCAACAACCAGTATTTAGAAAGCAAAAGAAAAACATGTAATCTTCCATTTACCACATTTCTAACCTTCAATTAGCGACTAAAAAGTCTTCCGAATCATCTTTACCAAAAGAAGCTTCCAAAAGTGATAATCTAGACGAACAAAAAGGCCCAAAACAAAGAATTAAAATGTAAAAAGTATAAAGCATCAATATTTTAATATTCACCATCTCTCCTAATATTTATCCTCTCTATCTCCTCACTAAATCCAAATAAGCTAAGTTCCAATATCCTTTTCCCGCTCCAAATCCCATGTCATCACCCCATATTTTTTTCAACCTAAACCCAAATAAAAAAATAAAAAATAAAGATGAATTTCGCAGATATTAACTCGATCATCCGGATCCCCAAGCTGATCGACATCAGCGACGAAAGCGGCAACTGTAAATATTCATTCCCACAAGAATCCTTAATATTTGCGAATAGTGGATTACGAATTGGAAAATACATGCGAGATACTCGCGGTGTTGTTCAAGCAGCATTCGCTCAGCAGGCTTCTGCTGCTCTACTGCTTCCTGCTCAAAGGCAGAGGCTCAGCAGTCACCAGGAACCTCATCGCAACTATAGAGACTTGAAATCACTTATTCTGCGATTATTTTATCAACCGCAAGAGCTGTAAGTTTTTTCAACCCCACAGGGGCTAGTATTGATGCTCTAATAATTTACGTATAGTCTCCTCATCAATCAATAAATTTGATTTTGATAGAAGGATGAAGGAAAAGCTCAAAACTGACCTCAGAACGCTAATTAGTAAGCATCGATGGCTTATTTGGGAGAATACGAGATTAGACTATCTTAATTATATTTAGAATCGACTATAATCGGCAGCAGAAAGATCGAAAATGCTTGTGCTGATGTTATCGAAGTTATTTTAAAAACACTAAAACACGATGTTGTCGAAATCAGAGCCAAAAACTACCCTGACTGTAATGAAGAAGACACCGACACCATTATGCAGGATGCTGGATGTGAAGTCGATAATGACTTCACTGAGCTAGATATGACTTTATCTCTATGCTTACAATTTGAATACACAGATCCTGATACAGCTGAAATTCGGAAGAAGTAATAAATACTCAAATTACATTATCGATATTGATGAACAAAGTGAAGTTTTCACTGATAATTTTATTCGCTCTGTCAAGCTACCGGTTGTAAAAGAATTCATCTCCGACTTTATGCTGACACATTCAACTGAGACTGTGTACAAAAACACAAAAATGCATATTTTAAACGCACCTGAGATTATACTAATAAAATGCTCAAATCCACGAGCTGGATCAAGATTCAAATATGTCCCGTTCGAGTTCAAAATTCAGGATTTGCTTGATTTCGAGTCCAAATCACCAAATGGAGATTTGGACTACGAAATCGCAAATATCGTGAATTACTGCGAACCCGAATGCAAATTTGAGATGATGAATCGACATCCTGATGACATTTGGACTGGATATGCAGACGGCAGCCAATGCAATACACAGCATAATGAGCTTTGCTCTATTCTTCTCTCTGGCGAAGGCAACTCGTGGTGTATAATTACCAACCCTGTCATGTTGATTTTTAAAAAGAAAAAACCGGTTGAATTCAGACAAAAATCATGCATCTATAATGACCCTGAGGATATCGATATTGAATTTGATAACCAAGATGATAAAAATCTTTATGAAAACGACCTCAAAATCGCAAAGAAATTACAAGAGGAAGAAGATGAAGGTAAGGTTAAATCTCAATTTCTGTGATATTACCTAAAATTCATATTTCCATCGCTAAATGTATTTTTAATGTCACTGGCTCTTAGACATATTTTGCAACGCATAATATTTTTATTTTTACTAAACAAATTATGGCTTCGCGATTTACAAGCTTACGTGTTTATTATTTTAGTAGTTATCCGACAAATTAACGATAAAGAAAGTGCTGATCAAAAAGAAAAAGATAAGCCAGATATAATTGAGATAGATTTATCACAAGGAGAGTGGATTTGCAACAAATGAACCCTTAAAAATAAACAACCCGACTACAGATGAATTGTTTGTGGTGAAAAGTAACCAAGATGCATTCGATGAGTTTATGAAAATAAACAGAGGTTCTTCAAGCACAGATCGGGCATTCATGCCTTGGACCTGAAGATACTGAGAAAACATTACTCACATTCTCACGTATTGAAGTAAATGCAGTCGGAGCCAAAACCAATGTGACAAGTCACTGCCACATTGAAAGCAGTGTAAGAAATAAAACAATTATCCGAGAGATTTGAGCGAATTGTGAGCAGATGCAAGACAGCTATAACAACGTAAGCTTGTCTCATTAATTGCCTAATGTCGTTTGTAGTCAGCCTCAGCTCCGAACTCAGTTTCAGGTGCAAAAACCAATCGCAATTTCCTTTGGAAGTGCTACTACTGCTACATCTGCAAACCGCCAGGTGTAAGTATCTCGAATTAGTAAATTTAGGATTTGCTCATCAGCTGGAATTCGATTGACAGCTTGGACTGAGAGAAGTGCATGCGCAGGAGACAGGCTGTCGGGTACAAGTGCCAGAAGTGAAGCTCCACATTTGACGATTTGGAAGGCTGAGAAAACCACCGCTGATTCGGAGATGTCTAGGCAATGATTGCAGCAATTATTGAATATTTTAACAATACAAAAATCCAACTTCAATTTTATAAGGATGCAAATAAAAACGACTTTTATTGCGAAATTTGAGTGAGTGTGGTTTAAATTGAATTTAGTAAAGCTGAATTTAATATAATCACTATTGGTTCAGGACAAAAAGAAATCTAAATGAGATGAAGTTAACTTTTATATGTGAGAAATTGATTTTTATCCTTTCATTAAATTAAACTTATTTTTTGGCCTTTGCAGCTGGTTGTAAATTTAAAAATCAGTTTTAGTAAATTCAGTTTAGACCAGTTCTTTTTTACCTGTGATTGAAACCATTTATTATTAATTTATAATTAATTATTCAATTTTTAGGTGGAATTTTGTATGGATCAAGACAAAGGAAACAATCAAGGAATGATGAGTAGAAAGAGTTCTATACCAATTGTCAAGCTAGAGTTAAAGACTAAGAAGCAAGGAAGTGGAATGAGGAGGAATGGTAAGTGGGAGATTGACAATCGGGTAATCAGGAAAAAGAGAGGGAATAAGTAAAATATGATTAAAGTATTTGAAATAGGAGAGGGAGATGATAGTTGAGGGCTTTTTAACGTTAGAATTTAAATATTTTAAAGATTAATTTAGTATTGCAGAGAATTTGAGTTTATAGATAAGGTTTTGTGAAAGTTCTTGCATTTTTACTTTGAGGAAAAATTTTATATGATAAGATTTAACCAATACCTTATTTATTGTTTATTGCAAAATATGATTTAAAATTGTGCAATAATAAATTTTATTTGCTTAAACACTATAAATATCTCTTAAATAATCTTATCTTAACTGATTTCGTATTTTGATGATGTTTACAAAATTTTAATTTTAATTTCATCTCCATAAATGCGACTATTATAACTGTTTTTAGACACTGAAAGACGTTTCAAATGCATCAACAAGAGCATAACAAAACCAAAAAATTCAAAATTACTTCTGCAATCATCATCGACCCAAAGCACTCAAAATTTCGAGCTTCCAGTTAGTTTAAAAGCTCAGATTTATTCAAGTAAATCTCATAATTTCCGGCAAATTTTATTGAATTTTTTCGTAAATTTCAATTTATAGTCTGAAAGTTTAATTTTTACTTAAACTAGCAATAGTCTAAAAACCACTAAATCTCTGTTCGTGACTGTCAGTTGCACCTGAGAATTATTTGAGAATAGAAAATGCATTTAAAAGATAAATATCTTTTCTTAAAAATATACGAATTTTGTTGTCGTTGCTAATAATCATTTATTAGATTTCCATTCCCATAAATTCGGAAATTCAACATCGGCTTCTTCAAAAAGGTAAATGATGGTTGCTTGGATGAAGCTGAACATTAAATGTAGATCAAGCGTACAGAATTTGCTAAAGAAAAAACAGATAACAGATGATGCAATTACTCCAGAAGACGAAGGGGATTTGAATTTGTACGTTATTCTGAAAATTCAATTTTTTAAATCACTGAATTATGACTTTAGTATCAAGAATCACTACTTTTTTAGTTTTTGAGTTTACCTTCAGTCAATGAGATTTTTATATAGAGAAGAAAATAATGTATCAACACGAGGAGACACAGATACACATGTTAATGATTCTATTACCAAAAAGACCTTCATTAAGATTCTCGATGAAATACAAGTTCCAAATTTGGGCTTAGAGGCTGCATTACAAGTATGTAAGAAGACAAACAGACAGTACGCATCAAAACCGAGTAAAGCAAAGCCTGTATCATCATACGCGACTAAAGAATGTAAGCACAATAACTATTCCTTTCAAACCTCATCAAGGATAAATTCGAGTTGTTTCATTTGGCTGATATAGACTTTAAAACCAACGACCCAAAGCGCAATTATTCGCCTCCAAAATAAGTTCATGAATACGACTAAGCTGATTCCATGCATGTTGCTTCCAGACAATACAAATAACGATTTGTCTCCGCTGAACTATGCGACTGGTATAAATGAAGACGACGACGTAAACAGCGATTTCAACGATTCTATATGTAAGCTGCTCAACAACTTTTCTGTGAATTCGACATTTACAGCAAAAATTTATCTCCACATCAGCCAACAGTTTCTTGTGATTTTGAACCGTTTGCTTTGCGCTTGGATTCTCACAGCTAACCCTGCATGCAGCGTCGAAGCCGAGAAGAACGATTAAGAAGAACTCATCGAATAACGTTGTCACCAGCTACCTTGAAAACGAAAATTTCAACAGGAACAGAGCTGAAAGCTACGAGAGTAAGACTCTTTAAAACCTCCATTACTGATTTCACTCGCGAAAACGCTGGATTTGTGACACTGAAATATAGAAAGAAGTATTAAGAAGATGAAGCTGATTCGCCAACGGACCAGTTTTGAAGTCGATACCAACTATGAAGTATTCAATCCGTAAGATTCACCCTTTTCGTAATATCCCCTAAAATAGCCGAATCCTTACTGTCACGTATTTCTGCAATTTTTGAATCTTCAGCCTGACGTTGGTTATTTAGGAAAGACTGCAACAGATGGCTGTCTGAGCTTGAAGACAACTTCCAATGACCAGAGGATGATTTGCTCGACTGTAAGTTGGCTTCTTAATATTTTAGTTTGATTCTCTGATATCAACACAAACGCAGTAAAACTTAGTAAATTCGATATAAAGTACCAAGTGCTGTCAGAATTCATGAACATTCAGGCAGATGAGGTCAGAAATAAAACAGGCAGGATAAACCAAAATCAAAGACAGCCAAAATTTGTGCGAAAGTCAACTACAAATGCGCCAATTGTGAAGGAGAACCTCTTCGTGCATTTAGAGCGGGAAGCAAGCAATGAAGAGTGCCATCCGATCTTTGAAGTTAGAAAGTCAGTCAAGATTGCCAAACCTATGGACAAGTTATATCATCGTGAAGCAGAGGAACTTGCATGAGGTGAAGTTCCTCAGTTCAACCCTGAAGAACTTATTGGATACATCGACCCGCTTGGGTTTTTCTGAATCAACGAGGGATTTGATAGCGACCATGACAGGCTTGTGTATCAACAACTTGAAGAGTATAGAAACTCTTTCTTTGAGTACGACCCGATTAGGATTTGGAAGCAACAAGTACAAGTTTCCTTCCTTATGATATTTGAAATCATCAATATCGAGTTTGACAAGATCAATAAGAAAAATGTAAACTATGAAAAATATATCAATTTGGTATTCAAAAATAGACTGGAGTTGAATATGAACTTTAGTCAGTATTTTGCAAGATTGACTCAGGTAAACTTTAGCTTTTTTATTTGTATAGAGAATATACAGCGTGCCATTAGAGATCAAACCAACAATTAAAAGTATTATTAGTTCAATTCTTGATTAACAGCAATTCATTCATTTAAATCGTAAGTGGTGTAATCCATATTTTAAATTGATGCTTTTATAAAAATAAACTTTAAAAGCTTCATGTATAGGAAAAATAGGGTACTTAAGAAAATGATAGAAGAACATGTTAATAAAAACCATGACTCAACGACAAAATGTAGATCTAAAAACAAGTATGTCCATTCTTCGATGGAGTTTGACAAACAAACAAGCTCATCCCGATGCAATAATGACATTATCCAGCCAGCAAATGCAGTTAACGGTAATATCGCGAGGCCCAGAGGCAGCACAGGCGACTTAAAGGCTTACTATAACCAGCAGACGCCGATCAGCTGTTCTCACAAAGAGTCCGTCACGACCAAGTACAACTCGAACTGAACTCCATTTTCGCGAACACAAGCTGCCAGCATCAACAAAATCAGGCCGACGAGCAAGTTGTCAACAAAGCAAGTGTATGACGACTTTCCACTCAAAGCGCACGAGTCGTACGAGGCGTCGGTCTTTGATGACTCGCAGTACAACTACGACGTCGGCGACGCTGAAGACGGTCCCAGCTACAAAGCTGACGTAATCAGCCGAGGACTTGACTTCGCAAACCACAAGCTTGTGCTGAACCAAAACCTGGACGAGTTCATGGACAAGCAGCTCCAAAACGTTGCGACCAAGCTGGCCGAGAAGAAGTCCATCGAAAAGTACAACATGGTGCTCCGCATCAACATGAAAAACCACATGGACGAAATTCAAGAAATGCTGGACGACTCCGCCAACATCCAGCAAAGACTGCTCAAAGAAAACACCAGTTTGCAGGCTCTCACTCGCGAGTGCGACCAGTTCGAGTTTGAAATCGGCGACACACTGAACCGCATTCAGGAACTCAAACAGCTGCACGCAAGTAACATTGACAGCCTCGAGACTGACAAGTCAAAGCTGTACGCAAGTCTATCAGAGTCGCGTGACCAGTTCGTTGTGCAGAGACAACACAACGAGGCATACGTCGAGACTCAGAAAGCAAACATCGAGGTTCTGCAGCAAAAATTCAAGTAGCTTGCAGGTCGTTTCTGACAAACTCAGCAAACACTACTGAAACGCCGGTAAGAAAATCGAAGTGAGCGTCAAGTCGCTCAAAAACAAAAACAAGCTGCTCGACGAAATGATTAGCGAGGGCAAGGTCTGCCAGAAAGTGCAGTCGCCGCAGGTCGTCAACCACTTAACCAAAATTCTGTCGACGACTGAGATCAACAAGAAGTTCCAGAAGATCTGCGACCAGAACGTCAAGTTCAAACTCAAAAATAACTACAGTTCAGCCGAGTCGGCCGTCAAGAAGGCATCGATGTCGGCGACTCACATCAGCACGCAGGAATGCGACTTCAAAGAGAACAAAGTCAGTTCGAAGTCGAGGAAAAAGTTTTACTAATTTAACTAAAAATGTAGTTCAGCGAAGCCACGAAATCAACAGTCACTGAGTCGCTTGTAAATCTAAATACTGTTAGTCAGTATTGAATGTGCTCAAGTTTGGTCTCAAAATATTATTTCCAAATATTTGCTTGATTTAACTTTAATTTTTCTCAACAATCAATATATTTTTTTAATCAATCAAACTGATGAATTGAGTTTAAGCCTCACTTATGCTTGGTTTGAATATTTTTGAAGTCTTATTCAGTTAAGTATTTTAGCGTTATAATTTTACATGCAAATGTGAGTATGTAATAATCAAAAACCAAATAGATATAATCATCAATTATGATTTCATTTTGACAGATAAGTATAGATAAATTACTACTGCCTTGAGCGCTGAAGATTTGAAGTTGAATAAATAGAAAAGCACCATGGATTCTCTGAGACACAGAAAAGCAACAGGCGAAAGACTCCTTGCAAATACTGTCAGCGCAGGCTACAGACAAATCGTCGTCTTCATGATCGTGAACCCAGTTAGCGGCAGCAATGAAGGAGTGTCGTATACTCAGCTCGACCAAAAGGAATTTGAGTACACTGTCGGAGATGAAACCGAAGTCAATGTTAGAATCACTACAGTTTTAAATAAAAATTTATAAAAGCTATTTTAAGTTTTTTTGATAAAAACCTCAAAAATATGCATCAATTTATCCTATTTATTTTTAATTGTAAAAAATTACAGAAATAGTCAAATATTTAAATGCAATCGTCACAGTAAAGAGCACAATAAAACTACGAATTTTATTAAAAATAAGAAGAAGTTTATTTCGAACTTATTGGAAGAATCAGAAATCGACAATGTCAAAGAGCAAATACAAAATATTCAAAACAAGAAGGAAAAGAGGTAACGACCAGCACTAATTAGCAATTGGTCCTGTATCTCTGGGTTCTCTCCTCATTAATCGATTATGTGTAGCTCCAAAACAAAAAGCGATCTTAGCAGCAGCGAGCAACTGGTCGTTGTCCTGATCTGCGCCGGAGACGGCACATTCATGAACATCGCGCAGGAGTTCAAAGACTCCGGCATCCGCGTTGATGACCTCGCATTTGCAGTTTTCCCGTTCGGGACTGCAAACGATATTTCGAGAAACTGCGGATGGGGAGTCGTCCCTTCGAACCAGATGCTCGACAGCATCGAGTACGTCTGCGAGCTGATTGCAGGCTCTCGAGAGTCAGGGTTCGACGTCTGGGAAATTGAGGTTCAGACTTGTGAAGATGGAGACATCCACAAGCCGAAAGATGGCGTACTTAAAAGCATGGAGACTACTTATTT
>JAGYYN010017760.1:0-12275 GCA_021441665.1 Euplotes cf. woodruffi 2 WChen-2021 | reverse complement strand
AAAATCTAAAAATATCTTAGTAACTATGATTTCGTCGTTTCGCTTAATTAATACTTGACAGTTTAATTTAGTAGTGATGTTTTAATTTCAAAATGTTAATTAGCATTTTTAAAAATACTGAATTTTGTTGTTTAAAACGTCTGATTCGTGAAACATTAAAACTATTCAGTATTGAAACAGAATTAAAACCTTAAAGATGACTGTCTTCAGCAAAGCTAAAGCTGACTTTGATCTTACCTTGATCAAATGAGGGCTTCAAGCCCTTACGATTGGGGAATATTTTACTTTTGTTTTCAATTAGCGGTTCGAGCTCTGACTTCTTTGTCTTCACATACGTTGTGAGCTTCAACGGGCTTAGACCTGTTGCTGCTCTTGACCTCCTGTTAACTTTTACAGTTTGAGCTATAAAAGGAATGTGTTTAATTGAGGCTGGCTGTGGGGAAAGTGCTTCTTTTTGCTTAAAAGTCAGTTTGTTACTTCATATCGCTTTTCGTATCAATTTTCGGCACAATAAACTCCTTTTCTCACGATCTCGATTCTCTCAAAGGATCTACAAACCCAGATTTAAACCTGTACAGGTCGATAGAGTTGTAATTAAGCTCAATAAAAGCTTTATTTTAAAAGTTTTGGATTCTTGAGGATATTCTTCGCAAAAGCTAGTTCTCTCTGTAATATCATATCGTACTGTTTGTGCCTTTGAATGATCATGTCTTTTATTTTGACTTCATTTGAGTATCATTCTTTTATCCGTTTATTTTTCAATTTCCTGCTGCTTAATCTTCTTTTCGTAGAACTTACTTAAGTTTATCAATGTCTCTCTGATACGACGCAGATAGTTTATCGAATTGGCTACTTCGTCTGTTCAAAATGATATCTAAAAGATAAACCATCATCGCGTACTTGAAGTAATCCTTCATTCTGTTGGCTTCTTCAAAGTCTTCGATGCTCTTGTCAGCGACTTTATTTAATGCTTTCAACTTCGATATTTAAAATACGAATTTTTGCTTCTTTCTGCTGAAGTTCATCGAGCTCCTGATTGCCTATAGTAATTTTAGTCTGCAAAGCGAAGGCAAATTAAAGCTCAGTCAAGTAACCGTGTCAACGCTGATTGTATGTTGCGAGCCAACGAATGCATACCGAAGATATTAATGTGGCTAATTTGCTCTTCTTTCTTCGCTTTTTCGCGTATTTTGGCAATGGAGTTCACAAGCAGTCTGGGGTCTTTTTCGATCATGTATTCGATTTCGCGCCTGACTCGCTCAATCGTGAGTTCTTGAGCAATAATGATCCTGACCATCTTGCCAAGCGCGGAGTCTTTATTTTAACATGTCGAGCCTCTGGTCGTTGAAAATACGTATAATGTTCTCGGTTTCGCGGATGAACATCTGGTGCAGTTCTCTGATCTTGATCTCGTTCTCTTTGATGCCTTGTTCTTGGTAAAAAGACTTAATATTGCGCTTTTCCTCTTCAAACGCTGCTTTTTGGTTTTTGAGCCTCAAAGTCAGCATTTCTGTAGTTATTATTAAATCCAAAATTAACCAAGCTTTCTGTAAAATTTTTTTATTAAGGCTTGCATAATGGTTTTTATTAGACAAAGGCGTCAAAAAGTACGAAAATATCGATGGAGATAGGAGTCAAAAAACACTGTAATTTAGCATCAAGCTCTTAATATTTTTAGATTCAACGACTCACCGATCGTATGATGCGCTTTGTTGAGTTCTTTTGTAGCTTCATTAATTTTATTAATCATCTGGCTGCTGTCTTTGGAATGGTTTACTAACGAAATCAGTAAGTTGACTTACATGCTGCAGTCGACTCCAAATCTTGCCAGTAGCTCTCATCGAACTTTACTGTCGTGCTGACGAAGGGAAACGAGTTCGTAGGCAGATTGGCCTCCACAGCTGCTTGCATCCTAGCTATCGACTCGACGTCGCTGAGATCGTCATTTTGATCCATTTTGAATTGAGATTATTAATTCTCAATTTTAAATGTTGAGTTTTTAAATCGGACTGAAATATTTTAAAAAAATTGATATTTTATAAGTAAAAAATGTATTATAAAAGACTGTATTTAAATTATTTTAAATGTTAGTTTAAAATATTTAAATACTTTTCAAGTTAGTGTAAACTATTTCATCACATTGATTTTAAATACTATTAAGTCTCTTGTTGAGTTAAACTATAATACACATCGTCTTTTTGATTTAAAACTGTCAAGATTAGTCAATATTTTTGTAATATAACAGCTGAATGGCTGTTATATTGTTTACTCAGTTATGCGTTCACAAACTCAATGTAAAATGCTTATAAAATACAAAATAGAACAATAACACACCGATTATTTTAAGTTGCATTCTTGTGAATTTGCCTTTCAGTTTTCTCTTCAGTATAATACGAAAAGCTCGATAGGTACCGTTCTTTTTTGTCTTCGAACCTGAGCGTGGTCTCGTTGCTTGTATTCATACACTGGGTGGTTGTGTTGTACGTTCACTTTACTTTTGGAACGAAAGGAGGCGTTAGTTTCTTGTCTTCGACATCAGCCCATGAAATACCTTCGAAAAATGGATGGTCCATGATCTCCTGTACCCCGTTAGATCCAATCCGAAGTGCCGGATTTCTATTTTAACAAATGCTTTCACAGATGTTTCGCCTGAGGTGTGAAGCTATCTGAGTACTCAATGCGCATCGAGAGGATATTTAAAAATATCTGGCTACAAGATTAGAATCGTAAGCACTTACTTTTCTCCTGATTCGCGGTTTACAAACGGCAAGTACCCTGCGATCAGTTCGTACAGTATGACGCCGTAGCTCCACCAGTCGATCATTTCAGTGTGCTTTCCTTTATTTTAAGATCTCAGGAGCGATGTAGTTGGGAGTCCCGACAATACTATTAGCATTTCGGTCTGAGCTGTCGCCAATTCTCGATAGACCGAAGTCAATTAGCTTGATGTGCCCTTCATGGTCGATCATGATGTTATGCGGCTTGAGGTCTCGATGAATGACTCCTTCTTCGTGTAGAGCCTTCAAAGCGACTAAAATTTCTGCAGCAAAGAATCTTACAGTATCCTCATCTAATCTGTCCTTTTGTACCATGTAGCTGTAAAGATCTCCGCCGTTGACTAAATCAAACACGAAGTACAGCTTGTCTGAAGTCTGGAATGAATAGTGCAGTTTGACGATGAACGGGTTCGTGATCTTCATGAAGATCTGTTTCTCTGTCAAAACCCTTAATCTTTTCTTTTCATTTACTAATGACGACTTATTTAATTTCTTTCATTGCATAGTGATTGCCGTTGTCTTTATTTCTTCACTAAATAAACCCTCGAAAACGAGCCGTATCCGAGGATCGATACGACGATGAAGTCGATCAGATTAATTGCCTTGGTGAAGAAATCTGCCTCTTTTAAGTTATTTTCACTGCGAGACGATCCATTCTTTTCTCTGCTCTGACGTGGACTGTGAAGTCTTTGAGCTATCTTCATTGACGTACTCGTTATCAGAGCTGTCGTCGCCTGAGTCTGTCTTATGAGATGCAATTTTGTCTCTTGACTCTTCAAGCGGAAAGTGTGAGGCCTTCAAGCAGCAAGCGCCCATTATTGTTATTTTATCTATATTGAAAGCAAATTCAATAAGCGCAGCATCTTGGTGGGGAATAGGTTAAAGGTCATCACGATGGACTATTTAAATCCAACTGAGTTCGATGTGAGCTTTGGGTTGTCCTTAAACAATTCGATTTTTATTTGAAGATTCCTTTGTTTTGCTGTCGATCTAAATTTTATGATATAACAGATTGTGTTACACTTAATGCTAACAAACAGGGGTAACATTATTTTATATCATAAATACTTAATTAATCAAATCCAAGCCTGGATTGGTAAAAATACAGCTTTATTACCGAAGGTTTGCAGGGTTGTCAAATATTTCAGACATCGATTTATTTTTGTCTTGCTTTCCGACAATACTGCGTGAGTAAGCCACAAGTTCGTTTCCTTGACTAATTTTCTTCCCAAACGTGCTTATTTTATTTCCTTATGTTATTCACAGTCATCGAGATGTTGTGAGAGCCATTTTCTGACGGTTGCGGTGAAAGAAACCTTTTGGAGAAGTACAAGTTCTGCTTCCTTTTCTCAAAATCACCTTCGTTATCGGCATGATCGACAGACCTGAACTCAAATTTGCTTTCGTTGTCTATCGATCGACTGTTGAGCTTGTAGACGTCAAGTAGCGAGTAATTCAGCCCTTTGCTGCCTTTTTGAAGCAACCGAGGGTTATTTTATGATATTTTTAGCAATCACAAGTTCTCTCTTCAAAAGGTTCGAATAGTCCTTGTGTCGGTTGACGATCATGTCTTTGACCTTGTGTTCTGAGTCAGAGTAAAACTTGATCATCTTGATCTCTCGCTTGAGCTCTTTTACAATCGCCTCGTACTTTTTGACAGTGTCTCTAGTTTCCTTTTTAAAAGACTTGTACTTGTCTTCATATTCTTTTTGCAGGTTTTCATACTTGCGCTTGTACTCGTCTTTGAGCTTGTACAAGTTTTCGTTATCTTCGATGACTTTGCGTGTGAGCCTCTTCATGCTTTCAAGTTCCGAGGTCATGAACTCGATCTCGATATCTTTGTCTTTAAGTTCTCTGTCCCGGTTGGCCTTGATCTTATCGATCTTCCTCAGCAGCTTGGTCTCGTTGTTGTTGGCTGTGAATGTAATATCGATCCAACTTACTTTGAGGAAGTTCCAGGTCCCAGTAGAGGTCTTTTTGAAAGCGCCTAAAGGTCACGACTGGACTTACTTTTCCTTTTTATTCGAGTTCGGGTCTGCAATCAGGTGGCTGAGCGCTGGATCTTGGTCGATAAAATTATGCAGCTGGTTCTTGATATCCAAAATCGTCATTTCTTGGTGCATTATGACTTTGGAAAGCCTGCTGATAATCGAGTCTTTATGCATGATGTCTAGTCTCTGAGACTTGAATTGGTCCGCTATATGCTCAGTTTATCAAGCAAAATGCGCACCGCGGAGGCGATAGTTTTTAGATATCCTCACGAACCCCAACGGTCCTGTGATAAGCGTAAATGAAGAGTACCGAAGGACGCGCTTTCTTTGATGAATAGCTTTTGCATGTTTTTCATTTGTTTTTCTGAGTTCTCAAGGATTTCGTATTTCATCGAACACATGATGTTCTAAAGGGTAAATTGAGGGGTACCTTTTTGTCTTCTTCGTGCACGCTTGATATGTTATTTTAGCTGCATGCAGGGGTTAGATAGGCAGAGGGGTGAGGTAGGGACTGGGGATTTAGGCGGTTAGGATTGTTTGATAAGGAGATTAGTTTTGATTTGTTTGAGAGGATTGATTTGAGCGAAGATATGGGATTGTTTTGATTTTAATAGCGAATTATTTTTTTACTGGAGGTCGAAAGATTATTACTGCAACTGTTAATTTTGTAGTTGTTTGATATTAAGGTATTAAAATTATTTAGTCTTGTTATTTAGTAAATATTTAGCAAATAGATACTTTTGTCTTGTCATATACTCATTAAAAAATTTTGGTTTATGTACTCAGTTTACTCAATTCTAAACTACTACTAAATTTCTCAAAAATATTTAAAAATCACGAAAAAATCATTAATAATACTATTTAAAACAACAAACTTGAGTAAACGAAATCTATTACACAATAATTTCATTTAACACTAACATAAATTCGACCATCATTAATAAATCCCAACACCTCATATAAATAAAAAACTGCTTAAAATCGAAATCGTGCCTTTTCCTCAAGAAGTTCTCTCGCATTGCGTTCATCATACAGCTCATTGGAGACCATGCGGATCTTATCAAACAGTTTGTTGTGGTACTCCTCCATAGCCTTATTTTGGGGCCCTTGTTTCTTGCCGACCCTCTTGAGCTCAGTCAAAGAGTAGGGTATGTCCTGCCAATAAGTCTCCTCTACAACGATCAACTAACGAACTGAGTACCGTTGACTTTAGTGAAAGAAAGCCTCGCTTCCTTCTCGACCGATACAAGCGACTCCAAGTCGCTTAAAGTATCGATCGAGTGTTGCGCGATCTTCGACTCTTCCTCGAACTTGCTGTTTTTGATATGAAGGTACTTGCGGATGCTATCGATGTTGAAGTCGGTCATTTTTATTCAATCGAAAAATACATTTGAGCACCCTTTGCTTATAAAATATTGAAATACAGAATAAGCACCGACCAGCAGCATGCTGGTCGGGCAGTGTATTATAACCATATATAAAAATGGGCAATCCACCTATAGTAAATTTATATTATATTATGCTAAAATTTGCAGTGTAAGAGCATTGTGCTGCAAAAGCTAATCAAAAAGTACTTCAAAGTCTCAAGTATGAGCATCGATCCCGAGGCGCTTAAGTACAAGCTACAACTCGCTGACTGCTGGGATAAATACGGAGGTACTGCGCTTACTGCCATCAACTTGTTCCTTTTGTCAAAGCTGAGCCCACCGAGCAGATGATAAATAATTTACTTTTCTTGTGCTAACCGACTGCTTGCGCGACCAGAGGCTGATTTTGATAGCAATTCGTAATAAAAACCGATTTTTAGCTGAGTTGTAGAATTTATGACTGATTTTCAGCATAATAAAATTTATATAGTGATGCATCCAAAATGCAACCAGCTCATTGATACTTACGACTACGGATGGGGTCTTGATGTCGTCAGAAGAGACAAATACATGAATAAGCTAAATGAGTAATCGTTGTTGTGCAGCTCAATTCTTGCTGATTTAACTTAAATTTCATTCGTTATATTTGCACCGACTAAAGAATAAAAATCACATTATGTGTATGGCTGATAGCTAACTTTAGGTACCCCGCAATTGCATCCCGTGCTTTGAGTATTGGCCCCAAAATGGCAAAAATAAAGAAGGATAAAGAAGCAGAGAAAATGATCGGATACGATATTAAGGTTAAGGATCCCCTCAGACCACCAACACTTTACTAATTCTTTACGATTTCAAACATTCGTAAAATCAACCTCGAGTTATCAATTTGCTATGATTTTTTACACTGACCGTTCGCTTTAGTAAATAATAACCACGAAGCAGTTTCTATATTTTCAATTTTATTGAAAAAAATTAAAAATGCAGAACTTATACGGCTATCGTAAGTAAAAATCTCCTGCTTGTACTAACGCATAATAACTCAGTGTTTTGCATTCACCAATTAAATATTTTTCGCTTTTTATTTGACAAATTTCGATTGTGTATTGAATAATTCAAAATTGACTAAGCACACATTAACATCGTTATAAAGAAAACTCACTGATTCACGATAAAGGATCGAGAAAAACACCAAAGCACAACTTTAGAATCGATAATCCGTCAGACATTGACGAAGTCAGCGAAATTGATGAAGATTGAGTCGTTATTCCTCTTAGTAAGTATCTTTATTACTAAATTAGTCAACTATTTCCTTTGCTTGCGCCTATCTTGCAAATTGGGGCTGTTTTTAGCAACTTTTTATGTGCTGAGGAGCAGCACCAGATCTTAGTGCACTCAAGGCAGCTTCAAACACCAAAATTTGACTTTAATTGCTAAAATTATAAATGTGAATGCATATTCGTCAATTTTATCTTTATGTGTTTATATAATTAACAGCTTGCAAGCTGTACGTTTGAAGGCTTAGATGCTGTTGTGTTTGGTACCCAAGCTTATAATATGCAAAGCTAATTACAGCTGCGGCTGAGATTCGAGATTCACTCAGATTTATTTATACAAAGACCCAGTTCGTGAACGATACCTCTAACGAACTTAAAGCCTTACTTATTTCAGTTTGGCATATTTATGAATCACAAAAGCTATATTTAAAGTCGAGCTTTGTAACGACCAAATGTTAATAAACTAAGATTCTTATCCAGTGAAGGCTGAGTGATATTTGAATTTTCGAGGCTCACCAACTGATTTTAAGCAAAGAATTTTCTGAATTTCATTCTGATAAAACCAATTAATTATTAAATCCTAACCTAAAGTTATGTGCATTTCGTTAATGTTTTTTTATTTAAAAAATTACTTATTTTTATATAGACAATACGAGCAGGAGGAATCCGAAAGTACTGCTGACTGCAGACCAAGATACTTCATTAGAGCCCAGAATTGTGAACGTAGACCTCGAAGAGTCAGAAAATCATTCATCAAAGGCAGGTTCAAGAGACTCGGGCTCGAGTCTTCATGCATCGATTCCAGGCTCAAGACTGAGATCGACCAAAATCGATCAAATTGGTAAATAAGACAAAGCAAGAGACCGTTTACTTATCTGAGAATTACAAGACTGAGGTCACTCGGGAACAAGTCGACCAAAGTTCATCTTACATTATGGAGTGAACTCAAAAGTACTCGATTGACAACTTGATCTCCCCTCAGTACAAGTGAAATCGGACCTGATTTTCACCTGAGCAAAGAGACAACAACAAGATCAATCAGCAGCCGATGACCGCTTCAGCGAGTAAAATGCAGCTCAAATCGACGAAGTCTAATGCAGAGCTCGCTTTGAAAGGCACCAAGTCGTCGAGAAAGAAAATCAATCATACAACTGTCGACTTTCGCTTCGCCCCAAATGAGCAAATTTTTAATGTGAAAGTCTGTAATAGCAAACAAATCAACAAGCAAAAAGACAGCAGCCGAGTACGAAATCGAAGACTTAAGGACTACGAAAGTGGTGAAGAGACTGAAGTCAACTTGTGCTCTTCGCAGACTCAATACGAGAAACGTGCGCCTAGCCTGATCAGCAGAAAGCAGTCTAATAACGATACAAAGTCCAAAAGAAACTTGAGCAAGAACAAAAGCATAAATATGTATACATCTGGTGGTTTCAAGCTCAGCGGCCAGACTTCGATTAACTTGTGAAGAGAGCTTTCAGACGAAGAAATAAAAAACATGGAAAGAAAGTAAATAAAAATCATTAATTCGCATATAGAATCAAAAATTTTGCTGAACGCAAGACGGTTGACTCCAAAAAGCTTGCTGATTTTATTCCAGCGTCAATATCTTCGTACTGCGAAGCAAAGAAGAACATCAACAGCTACAATTACAACATCAGCAGTGAGCCAAAAGACGATGAGAATCTTAGTGTAAATAGTTATATAAAATAACAAAGTCCTCGACTCTGACTGCAAAAACCAAAGTAGCTATAAAAAGCAGCAAAAGCCATGTAGCAAGACTCCTTGCTGAAGAAATACCTCAAAGTCTGATAGAAAAGTGCAGATGAAGAATAAAGACTTTAGTCGGAGACTAATTGAGTCTTCATATGACGATAAAATGCTCAGTTCATCTAAGAACCAAGTCAAAGAAAACGAAAAGGAAAACTATGTGAGCCAGCCGAAGCCAAGAAATAGAAATAATATCAGCCATAAGGAAGACTACGCGATGATAAACGATATTACTGAGTATGCGACGAAGAGCAGACGCAACTTAGTTGATAATAATTCTAGAATTGTGCAAAGCAACTCTACTTTCCTTCAAGAAATGAATACAGAAGACGATTTGCTTTGCAACACTGAAGCTATCGAAGAAGCACACCCGAAGTCTGCAAAGGATAACAGCATAATTGAAGCTGCAACTTCTTCAAATGCCAAGACAAATCAGCCGTCGCACCCGCAGAAGTCTATTCAGTGAACTTCAACGTCCAAGTGCGCGAATTACGAATCGAAGAATAAATTTGATGCGAGGAAGATAAGTAAAAGTCCGAATGCCAGGCCGAATTGGAATTGCCAGGGATCAATAAACAGCAATGGCTTTGTAAGTCTTTCAATTCTCATATTTAGACTGATAGCAAGCAAAATAAAGATTCAAGCAGTAAGAACGCCACCACTGCGAATACGAAGAGGAATGACGAATGCAAGTACAAAGTCAAACGACTGGTTAGTGAAAATCGGAGTCCAACCGCCAACCAAGGAGCAAATGGCAGAACCCCAGCTGAATCGAGTAAATCTGGTCACAGTCAAACAGTCGATTGACTTCGTCAGACAGTAAAAACCAAGACTGAAGAAGTGAACGTGCTGAAGGGCAAGCTGACTGCACTCACAAACATACTAACGAGTCAAGCGAGCCTGATCAAGCTCTACGAGTCAATTTGCATGAAGCTAAAAGACAGGCTACAGAACGGTACAACAATTGATAAGAAGCTGTCTCAAATCAACATGCACGTGCTACTGTTTTACAAAGACTTCGAATTGATGGTTAAAGAATGTAGCAAAGACCTGCTCGTTGCAGAGGTGCCAATGCTACCGACACTCAAAGAACAAATCAACGGGCTTCTATCGCTAACCGATGGAAAGGTCATCGAAGAACTGAACATCGAAAATAAGATCCTTGCTGCTGAGTACGAAGAAGTCATGCAGAACTGAGCTAAAATTAAAGACCAGATCTTAGCGATAAATCATAAGAATTCGCTCAGCATGCCAAAGCTATCGATCGACGACAACTCGACAAGTATCTCACTTATTAATTTAACCGACAAAAACACTGAAATGGTGAGTCCAGTTTCAGGCTCGGCTATGAATAGTGGCGTCAGCTCGTACAACTGAGCGACTCCGACGGATACAGAGTACGAAGTGCTGCGGAAAGACATGCTTCGACTCACAGAAGAAAATAAGTACTTGAAAAAGAGAGTTTCATCTGGCAAAATTGGCCTTGATAGCAAGTGCCAACTGTGCCAGAAATACGTTGACATTATCGATAATCTTCTTGTCAAGCATTCACTTGAAGAAAACGAGTATAGCGAGAAAATTAACAAGCTCAAGAGCCAGTATGAGGCTAGCTCCGAAGAGCTAGCGAGCCTCAAGTCTAAGTACAGCTTGATGAGCAAAGAGCTTTCTGCTAAAATCGAGAACGAAAGCGTTATTAAGAATGAACTTGCTGAATTAAAAAGCAAAAAGAATAACTTAAAGGATTATATCAAGAATTCTCTTGACTCAAGCCGTGGCTTTGAATTTCTAGAAGACACTGTATCAAGCTTATCGCTCGCACTGATTAACAAAAACGATAAGGACCTGAGTTACAAGCAAAAACAGTTGATTCGAGATTTATTCGAAGATAGTCACATCAAAGTGATTAACAAGTTCAAAGAAAAAATCAGCAGTCTCGAAAATGAAAAGCTTCAAGCATATGAAATTTCAAAAAAGCAAACTGAAGTCAGTAAAAATATGATAAAATTAGCGAGAAAATATGCAATCGCAATAAAAGAATGAGTCGACATTTACAGCTATATCGAAGTCCCGATAACGATCTTAGACGATGGTGATACGATCGAGTACTTCAACAAGCATGCGTTCAATATTTTGCGAGACTTCAACGACGACATTAACAGCAACATCCTTCAAATATCAGAATATTCAGTTGAACTGAACAACGACCTAATCGAAGTGGGCAGATTTAGCAATGAGTTTAGGCTGTCAAAATGCGAGGAGGTATATTCACCAAATTTCAATCTGAGATCTCCATCGGCTCAAAATTTCACAGACAGGTCGCAGAACCTCGACAGAAGTACCCCATTTAGTGATACGAACACTGACTTTATGAAAAAGATATTTGCAACTTTCAATAAGGAAAGTCCATTTAAGGCGAATAACTCAACAGATAAAGAATTCTCAATTGAAGAGCAGAGGTCCCTGCTCTCAGCTCTCCAGTCCAAAGACAAAGAGATCCAGGAGCTCAAAGAGAAATGCAAGGAAATGCAGCAGAAAGCGAACTCGAAAAAGCTCAAAAAAAAGAAAAGCAAAACATTCAAGAAAACCGGCGATAAAGAAAAAATGATCCGAGAGTCCCTCGAAGAACTCCAAAAACTTATCGATGAAGAAGACGCGAAGGACGAGGTTCCAACAGCCCAAGCCAACTTGATCGCGTTAGAAAATAACACGATTAACGAAGCCGATGAAAAAGATGAAGAAGAGACGATATTTGAAAAAGAGCCAAATGCGGCCTTCTCAAGTTCACTAAAGTCATCAAAGTGACGGGGTGATGATAAACCAAAAATCTCAGTCATCAACTATGCCTCAGCAAGCGATGGCGAGGATAAGTGGAGAGAGCAGTCAGACAAGCTGCATCACAAGTACAATTTTTCGATAGAAAGCGAATCTGTTAGATTCGATGAAGACTTGCTGAACGACACTCTAAAATTAGACGAACCAATGTTCTAATTACTTTAATTTGTCAATACATTAATTAGAATTTGGGGTTTTGTCGGTTAAATTAATAAGTGAGATACTTGTCGAGTTGTCGTCGATCGATAGCTTTGGCATGCTGAGCGA
>JAGYYN010017719.1:0-14609 GCA_021441665.1 Euplotes cf. woodruffi 2 WChen-2021 | reverse complement strand
ATCGACCAATATTTTGGAGTTGACTCTTGCAGCTGCAACAACTTCGTTCACAATATCATTTTCTGTTGATGCAATTACTAATCCTTTATATTCGAAGACAACAGCGTCGATTGTAATAACTTCACTCACATCAGGAGGAACAACAATTGATAGTTCAAGCGGATCATTTACAGTTACTGCAACGCCTGGAGTTTTAGCTGTCACTTTGACCTCTGCAACTTATACTGTTGGAGCTACAGAAAACCTCAAGTTTTCTTTAACCCCAGTTAATTCAATTCCAACTGATGGAAAGATAGTTATTGTATTACCCAAATGGAACCCAACAAGTCCATCTCCAGTATCAATTTTTGCTGCTGGTTCTCCAATTTGAGTTGCTGTAACGAATATAAGCTCGATTTCATGATCTTTTACAACTAATACTGATACTTCGAATACTCAGGACCAAATTATCGTTACAGGAACAATAACTTCAGGAGCATCGACTATTGAATTTAGTATCTCAAATTTTCATAACCCTCCATCAACTCAGTCTGTGACAACGATGATTGTGTATACAACGACATCAGTAGTGACGAATATGTTGGATAGAGATGACAGTATCTCACTAACAATGACAACTCCAGCGACTATTTCATCATCGTCTGTTACAATTACTCCATCTGATACTGTGATTCAAAAATCTACAGTGTACACATTTAACATAAGAGTATTTAACCCGTTGCCTGTTGGAGCCTCAATAGTTATTACATTCCCAGCTGAAATAACTCCAACATCGAGCAGTGTGAGTGCAGTGGGAACAGGAAAGCTTAACAGCCTTATTCTATCAGACTATAACGCCTCAACAAAGGTGTTGACTTTGTCAGAAATTATAACTTCTCAGTCGAACTATGTATACAGCGGAGAGTACATCCAGTTCACCATTACTCCAATTACAAACCCCTCAACGACCGCGGCTTCATCTTCCTTCGGTATCAAGACGATGGAAGGAGTCTATTACTCAATTGAAAGTGGGACTACAGGAATAACTGTAACTGCAACGCCAGGTGGAATCACTAAATTTACAGTTTCTTCTTCAAATACTAAAGTTCGAGAAAGCACGACTTATAATTTTGACTTCATTACTGAAAATAATATTTCTGTCGGATCAACTCTCACGATTATCTTTCCGAGCGAAATTACTGTTGATAACAGGAGTGCGACATCATGTGTTACTGGAGCCACATCGATCTCGAGCGCTTCTGCGACGTGTACAGTTTCCGATAAAAAGACATTAATTATCTCAGGCGGATTCACAGCTGCAGTTACAGCTGGAATCGATATATCGTTTACAGTTGACAGCATAACGAATGCGAATACGGTGCAGCCAACCAGTTATTTTCAAGCGACGTTTGCAGATTCTAGTTCGAATATTATCGACACTTACAAATACACAAATCTTACTTTAACTTTTGTGACAAATACGCTACAAGCCCTTACCGTTACACCAACATCTCAATTTACAGGAGTTGAGACGACCTACACATTTGCTTTGACGACTGCAACAAACATGCCGATTCTTGCAGGCAGCAAACTCAAGATTACTTTTCCTGAAGAAATACTTATTAGCAATACTGCAACAAGTGCTGCTTCATGAGGAAGTGCAAGTGGATTTTCAGGAACAATATCTTGCTCCTTTAGCAGCTCGAATACACTTTTAGTCACCGGAGGGTTCACATCAGCATTAACAGGAGCATCCGCACAATTTAGTATCGGCGGAATTCGAAATCCAAGATCTAATACGAAGACACTGTCTTTTAAATTTTATGTTAATGACGCTAGTGATTACGGCCAATACGCGGTAGAAAGCGGTCTTGGAATCACTGTTTCAAGTATTTCAGATTTTACTAGTGTTTCAATATCAAGAGACAGCACTGTCAATAGTGCAAGCACGACTTATTATTTTACTATTACTTTAAGCAATATCATTGTTTCTGGAGATTACATTGAAATTGCATTCCCATCAGAAATCTCATTGACGAGCGTCGTAAATCAGTGTAAAGGAGTAACAAATTTATCATCTTCACTAGTATGATCGCTTCAATCAAACTCGATTTATATAATAGTGTCATTATCAGGAGTCACCCAGCTACCTGCTGTTGCTGGAGATACATCGACAAGTATTAAATTTAGTGTATCTTCAGTCGTAAATCCTCCTTCTTTATCAGTAAGTTCTTCATTAAAGGTATATTTTCTGACAAGCAATCAAAATAATATTATTAATCAAAGAATAAGTGGATTGACGATAACAAATACTGAAGCAGGTACTTTTACTGTGGCATCAGCGTACCCAGATTCGACGGACTTAGGGGTGACAACAAACTATTTGATTTCCATACAGCCTTCTAATTCAATTGCTCAGAATACCGTTATTAAAGTTACAATTCCTTCTCAAATAGGTATAAGTGCGTCATCGTCAGTCTCATGAACCTCAGTCCTCATTATCGAAAGTACACTTGCATGAACTTACGATTCGTCAACAAGAATCGTAACTGTATCTAACGGATTCATCGCGAAGAGTTCTTATGTATCCACTCAAATCGAGTTTAAGATCAACAACCTAGTAAACCCGAACTCAGCATTGACGACTGATTCATTTATCATTCAGACTATGACGCCGTCTAATGTTCTGTACAATTCTATATCTTCAGGTGTAACGTATACAAAGCCCTGTAACTCTCCGTGCAAGACGTGAGAGTCTGATCTTTCGGCGTGAACATCTTGATATGCCTCTTCAGATAAAGAGTACCTCTCACAAAGCAAGTGTGTAGCTTCCTGTCCTTCGGGAGAATATACGGATTCAAATAAGATTTGTCATTCGTGTCAAAGCCCTTGCGCGACTTGAGTATCCTCTGCAACAAACTGACTGTCATGCATTTCAAACCCCCAGATGTACCTGCTCAGCAGTCAATGAGTGTCTAGCTGCCCCAATCTTTACACTGTAAGCTCTGATGGAATCACTTGTGAGAAGACAGGCGAGATCTTCGTCCCCTTCATCGCGCTGTTTTTCTATCTCGTGTTTATTGCTGTACTAGGAATCATTAAGTGGAAGTGGAGGAGAACGATGTTTTTGACGACACTAATCGCAGTGACTTCGTATTTGCTAATCCTCCTGCAGATTATTATATTTTCACTCCAGTTTAGAGACTCACATTTCCAGTCAGGAACAATAAACCTCATATGATTTTGAATTTTAATTGCACTTAATATTACTTATACCTTCTTTATATACCGAAAGGAAGTCAGGCCGGATATACTATTTATTGTGTGGAGAGAGGTCTTTCCAAAAACAGACAAATTTATTTACATCTGCAGCTATGTTATTAACTTCCAGTGCATTCGGCTAACGTTTTGCCAATTCGCAAATTTACAAAGATGTGACGCGAGTATTAAATCAGTTGAAATGATGAATATTAAGCTCAACAGGTTCACTATTTTTCAGCTGTTATTTGTAATAATTCCTACTTTTGGTTCTTGCTTTTATAATTTATTCTGGACAACATATCAGAGACAGGTCTTTTGGAACGACATCGAGCTGATTGTTATCCTTACTATTCTTATGGTGGTAATGGTCCTTGATGTGTGGATGAAAGACGAGTCTGCACTGCTTGAAAACTTTGTTGAACGATCTGAGTTTGAAAAACATATTGATATAACAGACAAAAGCCTTGTCAACAACACTATATTTACTACAAAAGAAGACCTGCTGACCAGCCGCGCGATGTATGGAGATAACTACCAAAATGACGAAGTCAAAAGAACTCTTTTCGATAAGTTTGGCCATATTATATCAAAAGATGAATTTAATAAGAACATTAAAGACTTTGATGAACTTATTCATACGCAAAAAGAAGAGGAGATTAAATCAATCAACAATGAAGCAATAGTTCCAAATAAGCCTGAGAATGACTTCACCCCATTCCGTCGGAAATACAGGCAAAACTCTCCATCTAAAAAGGATTATTCCCAATCAATTAGCGATGAAGGTAAGTTGTCGATTTACTAATTAATATATAGAAATTATTGAGCAGCATTTGTCGTCAAATCTTGAAAAAGTTGAGACAACTCACAACCAATCGACATATAAACACGACGGAGACTCAATCGGTTCAAATCTCGATCAAAATATTGAGTTTAACTTCCGCAGTGGAGGAAATTACGTCCAAAAAGAGATGATGCAGAATACTTTTCCGTATCGGAAGATTCAGCACTTCCCAGTCGAAGTAGAATCCCACGCTGTCATGAAGGCAAGAGGAGAGCTCAGACAGCAGATCGAAAGCGAAGGCGCTTTGGAGGATGCTCAGAAAGACCTTGACACCGAGATCGCAGCTCTCACCAATGAGCTTTCTGATCTTGAGAAGAAAAAGCTCGTCATGACTCTGGCTCGGTATAGTATTGCGAGCGGAGGTGTTGTTGATAATAACAACTCAGCTAAAAACGACCGAGAGACTGACTCCAGAGGAACACAATACTTACGGTCAGATTTATATGGTGAAAGTCATAATGATGAGATCAAAGATAATGTCGAGAAAAGCCTCAAAGCAGAAGATAACGCGCGAAAGTGGCTTTCAAGCAACCATGGCTTAGTTCAGGCATCAGTCCAGGGCAAACGAGCATTATCTTCTCAAAGAAATGAGGATAGTAAAACTGGCAAAGGCATGAAGAATTCAAACAAAAACTACGATAGTAGTTCTTCAAAATAAAACTAAGAAGAAATTCGGAGCGATTATTGGTTCGAATATGAGGCATCATATTCCAACTTCTGGACTAAAAGATGATCTTGGATGGACTTTTTCAGATGGCGTCTCTGAAGAAATCGATCATGGCAGTGCTGATATTGATAACACCTCTAATCAGCAGACAGTTAAATACAATCAAAGTGATGCAACGAATAAAAAGAAAAAGAAAGTCAAAAAGACTAAAGGAAGCAGCAAGAAGAGAGCAAATAATAAATCTGATCCTTCAATAGAGGTCTACGAGAATAGAAGATCAGCGAGCAACTCAAGCAAAATTGATGTTTCGAAAGAGTCAACTCCGAAGTTTAAATAAAGATATGATGAACAAAGGAAATAGGAAATACATTGAAAACAGCACTGAGAATGAAGGAGGGTCAATTGCTACATTCCTTAAAAGTAACCCAGACTACTGGAGCTATCCTTCTTCATATGGCAAAGAGTTAGACAATATTCAAACTGAAAAGGGGCTCGAAATGTATATGAAGCTGAGAAATCCTGATAAATACAACTATCAATCTCCTCAAAGAAAATCAAGCCAATTTAGTATAAAATCTAAGTCAAAGGGGAAATCAGTACCGAAAAAGGAAAAGTACAGATCTTGAGTAATCTCACCCAGAATCCAAGACAGAGACTACAATGCGGAAATATACGATAACAGTGCATTTGGAAGGAATTATTCGTCGAATGAAATATCATTTTGAGACCAAAGAAAACGAAAAATGGAGTAGGTGATCGCAATAAATCTATCTCAATATATATTTAATCGTTTACTTAAAATTGAAAGGGTATTGTACTAATCAGTTCAAATTTTGTTGGCTATCTATTCAGAGCTTCTGTAAAGAAATAGTATTTAAAGTTATAATTCTTAGCAAGTAACTTTTATTGACTAAAGATTAAAAATACTAATTTATATCGCTTCACATTTTAGATAAATTTTTATTAATTCTGTTGTCAAATATCTATTTTTATTTTTAAGGTAAACAATTGTGAAAATGTAAATTGAAATTGTATGTTGCACATGAAAACTAGATTACTGCTTGATCTGATCGATTGTAACAATTATAAATAATTAAATTCATTGACATCAATAGCTAACTGCATAGATGATTTAAATCGGTTCTTGGGGTCATAATTTGTCTCATTTTTGAGTGCCATAAGTTCACTTCACTCTTCAGTTCGCTCAAACTGCTTCTCAAAGACATAACCTTGCTGAGTTTTCTTGACCTATAATAACGGTGAAATCTGGTTATTAAAATGACTCACGAATGTCTTGACTTCATATCTCTAAGTCTTGTTCTGACTCCATTTAGTAATATCCGTCTATAACCACCACTCAATTAAGCAATAATTTAGAATTTGACAAGATTTATAATACTTCTAGAATTACTTTTGCTCAGCTTTGTGAATGATATACTTCGTCTGTGCATGAGGTTTATTTTCTTCGACTCCGTCTTTCCTTTTCTGACTCGTCTTCAGAAAAACTGCTTGAAGGCTTCGGTGTTTCTATTATCTTCAGCCTATTTTGCGTATTCGATTAAACTCTCATCAACACGAGATTCAGCGACCAAAGGAAGTGTAAGTGCATTAAAATATAAATTTTAATACTGATTAAAAATAATCACTATTTGGTGTCTCTTTAAAACTATCTGCATTAAATTAGAGAAACCTTGAATTTCTATATTAAAAAGTCGTATTTTAAAATATTAAAATATCATAATCTTTATAACCTTCGGTTTATTATATCTCGAATTTCTATCGAAGCTTCAAAGTATCAGTATCAAAAAGTACTGGTTTTATTTCTCAATTAAAATAAAATAAATCTAAACTCAAAACAGCAGTGAGTCTCGGAGACTATGCAAGAGTTAGTCGATAAAACACTATTTATATGCTTTGTTACTTCGTGATGATATCTTTGCTAAAAGCAGAAGTACGCATTTTAGAGCCTGTAAGTCTGGACTGGCTTTTATTGTAACTCGTGCTATTGTCTGGCCTTAAAAAGCTCCTTGGGTTTCTTGATACGCAAAATCCATAGCCTCTTCTCCGATTGCGTGAACTATACAGATACATCGATTTTGAGTTTAGAAATTATAGTCGATATAAAGTAGTCTAATTACTCGCTTGACTGATCAGCTTTGCTTTTTCTCTTTCTGATTTTGGCTTCATCAGGAAGCTTATTGATTTCTTGCAGCATGCCTAAAATACACTTGTTAGTATTTTATATATGAACACGATAAAATCAACACACCTTTGATTAATGTCTTGGAGTGGAGCAGAGTTTTATTTAATATTGCTCTGCTCTTTTTTATTATCGAAACAGCCGAGATTATTGACTGTCTTCTTCCTCATCAGTTTATTCGCTATTTCAAGCTTTTCGTTGAGTCTTTTATCAATTCCCAGCATCGACTCTGCATCCTTCGCGTGTCTTTTAAGATTGACTCCAGAAGAGAATTTATTTAACTTGCTGCTGCTTTTATTCGGGGAATGGGAGTAACGAATATTCGGGGTGAAAAAATTCGTAAATCTTCTGAATTTTACAACTTCTGCTTTCTTTTGTTGATTTGTTTGAGCCTTGCAAATAATTTTATTTATTAATTTCCTTGTAAAACCTCTCACTGTGAATTAACTGTAAGATGTAGTACAGCTGTAGCTTCTCTTTGTTACTGAGGTTATTGTCAAGTTTTGGCTTTATTAGTTTTATTGCATAAGGTAGCTCGTGAAGATGTTGTAGCTGATTAATAAGCTTTTATTTTTCCTTTTCTAGAGACTCGACAAACTTGTAAATGTACTTTTTGCACTCCATAATATTGATAATTCTCGTAATCGGACTGGCTTCTTCTTTGTTCTGCACGTACTTCAATAGCTGTCTCCAAAGAAATAGGCTACTGATTCCTTCATCATTGTATGCAATCGGTTGGTAGATTGAGTCTTGTGGAAGTCAGAATCCATTGATCTCATCGACGTCTTCTTTGAGCCTGTCTCTGTCCAAAAGTTTAAGTCTGCATCTACTTGCCTCTGTTTTATTCAGATCGCTCGTCGGGTGGTAGTGGTCTAATTCATTATGATATCCTCTAAATGTTACTCTTGAGTGATAAAACTACCTGCTGAACCTCATTGCAATAGCTTTGATATCAATGATTCCTTCGTGCCTGCGTCTTTTTGGTTTTTGCTTGGCTTCTTCTTTAAAAGTGCTCTTGGTCTTTTCTCTTTGAAGATTGGCTTTCGATCGCTTAGTTGCCACTTTCTTTGTTGACATCGTGCTCATTTCAATATTTCAGGGTTTTTATACAATACAAGCAGTTTTTATTTTACATTTTTAAGATTATCTTATTTTTGCCGTTATTTAAAACCACATTTTTTATTTCCGTAACAACCTCGTGACAAAAAGTATATTTTGTATTTGGCTGTATTGATAATTGAGGTTTATTTAAGACAAAAAAATAACTTTGCCTATATTTATAATTTATAAAACTTGTGCTATTTTATAATAAAGCATTTACTAAGGCTAATCAAAAATAAAATTTTACATTGATTTAATTAAAACTCATAGGATAACAATGGAAGACATTTCGAATATTCATTATTTCTTAGCAGCTGATGTGGGTGGAACGAATGCAAGGTTCAGACTCGTAAAGAGATCAACTACTGATCCTAAATACAGATCAGTTGTACTTGAAAAAACTTTTAGAGCAGCAGATTACTCGAAAATTGATGAAATCTTCATGAACATCATGGGCAGTGTCAATGCCAAGATCAAAGTATGCACTCTTGCAATTGCTGGACCGAAGGATGGAAACAAAGTGCTTGTTACCAACATTCCGGAGTGGGGCTGGATAGGTATGCAGCTGTAAATTACATGAATTAGCATGGATAATTGTGTCTGTTCCTAAAATCTTATTAAAAAATTCTTTCATTTCCTGAAAGATTTTCAGAAAACATTGATGAAATCTATCTTGATTAAAGTTATAACTTTCTTCGGTATAGACATCGACGAGCTAAAAGCAACATTCGGCTTTGAGTACTGCTACCTCCTCAATGACTTTGAGGCTAATGGGTATGGCGCTTCGGCTATAGAGGTCGAAGACAATCCACATTGCATTATTTTGAACAAAGGAACTCCAAATCCAACTGGAAGCAAAGTCATTCTTGGACCAGGAACAGGACTTGGCTGAGCCATGATCACTTACAACAAAGCAGAAAAGTATTTCAATGTACATCCGGGAGAAGGAGGCCATACTGAGTACACTGTCTTTGATGAAGTTGATTTGAGACTCAAGAAGTTCGCAGTGCAATATTTTAAAGACCACGAGAATCTTGATCTCACCAGAATATCCGTCGAAAGACTTACAGCAGGGCCTGCAATTCCTTTAATATACGAATTTTTCAAGACTGAGCATCCTGAGTTAGAAGTACTTTGAGCTACAGACCCAGAGACAAACGAGTCAAGTGGAAAGGAAATCCTGACTAACGCAGTCACGAAGGGAGATCCACTGTGTGTGAAAACAATTAATCAATTCATTAAGCATCTCGCTATCCTCACAGGAGACCTTGCTTTGTTTTCTTTGGCCTATGGAGGAATTTATTTGTGTGGAGGAGTTGCAGTTGCTCTCAAAGAATACCTTCAGAGAGAAGACTGTATCTTCTTCGAAACATACTGCAACAAGGGAAGATTCTCAGATAGGCTAGCAAACATGCCAATATACTTGCTCACTCATGAGCCAGGATTAGATGGTGCAGAGCAGTACGGCCTCCAAGCCTTAATCAATAATTATGACGAGTAAATGTTAGACATTTCAATAGTAATTAATTTATACTTTTAATGTTGACATATAGAATAATTTATTTATCTACATTAAATTGAAAAGTTTCGGTTTCCTTGCATAAAATTTTTTAATGTGAACAATCTTATTAATCTAGTATTTGATTTGAATACTTAGTGAATAATTTATATTGAAACTCTACTTTAATCAGCCTTGATTACAGCAACTATGATATTGTTGTGAGTATATCGAAGTCCGTACACAATATTTTCTTCACTTTTACTCACTGGGATTCTATGAACGATTCATTTTTCTTCGAGAACATCGCGTTCAACCGAAGATGGATTTATAGTCGCTTCTTTGCATATTTCTTTAAAATTATAGACCGTGATTATATTGCTTTCATCTCCAACAGCCAAGAAGTTGTAATATTGGTCGAAATCAATGCTCCAGATAGCCTTATCTTTTGAGTGTTTGAAGTTTAAAATTTTAATTCATTTAAAATTGAGGTCGTAAACTCATAAGTTTCCGTATTCGTCGCCTGTGAGCAAGTACCTGCAGTTTTTAGTAACAATCAGTGACCGAATCGGGGAAGTCTCCGGCCCTATCACAATCATCTTTTGGCCTTTGTAAATATTCCAGATTACCATTGTGAAATCGGTGGATGCAGTCACAAGGGATTTGTATTTAGGGACGAATTCAACTTTAACAACGTCGACTGAGTGGTGTGCAAATATCCTCACCGGTTCAAATTTAGATATCGTCCACATTTTAGCTAAAGAATCTGCAGATCCACTTGCGAAGAAATTGGAAAACGTGAAGAATTTGATATCCCAAACTGCAGCCTGGTGAGCCTGATACACGACCATTCAAGTGCCTTGAGGAACTCACCACAGTCGAATCGTTGTATCGTAAGAACCGCTAATTAAAAACTTCTCATCGTGTGAGATTGACAGTCAATAAACAGCGCCTTGATGGCCGATGAGCTTATCAATATTTTCTCTGCTTTCCTTTGGTTCTTGAGATCGTTCAGAGCTTGGAGCGTCAAAATCAGGCTGGCGTTTTTGTTTGTTTGGGTTTCCAATTTTGCATTTGAAGACTTTGATAAGGCCGTCTTCAAACCCAACTGCGACGATGAATCCTGTTAAGCTGATCTCACAGCAGATCATTTTATCTGCAGTGCCGGAGACCATGTATTTCATTAGGCTCATGTCCTTAATCCTGTCATCAGAGTAGTCAAGCAGCTTCTCCATGACGAGCGTTAAGTTCTGGCTGAGGATCGGGAAATCAATAATTGTCGCGTGAATATTTCGAGCACGATTATTTTTAATGATGTCGAATATCGTCTTCCAAATGTCATCGTTCATGTTGATCTTATTTTTCATAAATATCGCCGTAGAAGTCAGTCGGACAGTGGATTTTATGATTGAGACTTTTGCTCTCTCAGTCTGTGATATGCGTGAGTAGTTCTTCGTTGCTTTCTACAAAGTACCTTCCCCCAATTTCAAAGCTAGGCACTTTCTTATCGTAATAATTCCGTGCTTTATCGAAGTTCAGCGCTTTGATATTGTAGTAAAAAATTATAAAGATTCTGAATAAAAAGTGCTTCACTGAGTCGTGGACTATAATTGGATCGATTTTGCTTTCGAACTCATTGTATTCGGTAAGGAACTCGTTGATTTTAATACCGATTTCATCGACCCGCTCTCCGGAGAGGCTCTGGCTCATTTCCATTTGTAATAAATATATTCAATTAGAATTCTTCGGCTGGCAGATTTGTATTTAGATTTTAATGAATATGTGGTAATAAAAATAATATGTTTAGAGCTTCAAAGATTCGCAGCAGAGAGATCAATTTAAAGAATCTGACCTCAAAGGTCAATGCATGAATGAATATTCAGCATTCATTAGCACTGAGATCAGTATTCTCAAACCAAATAACCTTGCAGAGGACTCCACTAAGAATGTTTGCTGTCAACCCGTACAGCATACTTGCAAACAAGTCAAATATTAAGTCTTTTTTCTTACAGAAGCACAGTATTAATTTTATTTCTTTCAAAAAGGAAGACAATTTGCAAGCAAATTCAAAAGAAGAGACAAAATCAGGAACTGAGTACATTCAGAATTACTTTATCAAAGACGAATTAAATAAAAAACTGATAATCTTCCAACTCGGAAATAACAGCAGTATTACTTATGACGATATTACCCGATATTTGGGCCATCACTTCAACTCGATTTCGGAAGCTGATCAAAAGGACATTGAAGAGATACTCGGCTTAAAGACAGACCAATCCGGTCAAATAGTTGAGTTGCATTCACCGCAGTATTCAAACGTAACTGTATACAAAGAAAAAGCATTAAAAGGCTACCTTCCACATAACTCTGTGAGTCCTTATGCATCAAATCCAGCTAATTTAAAGCACTTTCAAAAACTTGTGAATCTTTTGTCAAGCGATAAAGTGGTATATAAATACATTGATCTGCCGCTTGGAAGAAATCCAATAGAAACAGGCAGAATGCCATCGAATATCGCCCAGCAGGCAGCCAAAACCCAGGACTCGAATAGTCTCGCGAATAATAAAGCAGCTTCAGTCCCAGAAATCAAAACAGCCGCAAAGCCGCCATCGGAAAGAGAAAAAGCAGGGACTCCAGAGATTAAAGCGAACGCAGGTGCTCCAGAAATCAAGCAGCAAGCCGGGTCTCCGGAAATAAAGAAGCAGGCGAAGACTCCAGAGGTTGTTACGAAGGCTCAAACCCCCGAATTAAAAGTAAAAGCAGGCTTGCCAGGCATTAAAGAGCAGGCGAAAGTCCCTGGAATCAAAGAAGAAGCAAAAGTGCCAGATGTAAAGCACTCCGCAATGGCTCCAGAGACTATCAAAGAACATAAAGAAGTGGTTTCTTCACATAAGCACGAACTCAGTATTAGCAAAGACAAATACGAAGATTTTGGAAAATGGTACCAGGAACTATTACTTAAAAGTGAAATGATTGAGTATTATGACATCAGTGGCTGATATATACTCCGCCCATGGGCATTTGCAATCTGGGAAAGAATTCAAAAACAACTGAATGAAGTAATTGCTGCTGAAGGAGTCAAAAATGCGTATTTCCCACTGTTTGTATCACAAAAAGCACTAGAGAAAGAAGAAAAACATATTGAAGGGTTCGCCCCAGAAGTTGCATGGATTACAAAGTCAGGACAATCTGACCTTGCTGAACCAATTGCAGTTAGACCGACAAGTGAAACGATCATGTATCCAGCTTTTTCTAAATGGATTCGATCTCACAGAGATCTTCCATTGAAACTAAATCAATGGTCAAATGTTGTAAGATGGGAGTTTAAAGATCCAACTCCATTTGTGAGAACTAGAGAGTTTTTATGGCAAGAAGGACACACTGCTCATGCTTCAGAACAAGAAGCAAATGAGTTCTGCCTAAAGATGCTAGATCACTATGCTAAAATCTACGAAGATCTACTAGCTATTCCAGTAATCAAAGGTAAAAAGTCAATAAACGAAACATTTGCTGGGGCTGAGTACACCTACACTCTTGAACTATTCATTGACGGTAATGGTCGAGGAATGCAAGCAGCCACTTCTCACCACCTCGGACAAAGATTCTCAAAGATCTTCGATATAAAATACGAGGACCAAAACAAAGACAAAATAAACGTTTGGCAGACATGCTGGGGATTCACGTTCAGGTCCATCGGAGCGATGATAATGATCCACAGTGATGACAAAGGTTTAGTTCTACCTCCAAACGTTGCTGAGTACCAAGTTGTAATCGTCCCCATTTACAAATCAAGCTCACCAAAGGAAAAAGTTGACCAAAAGATCCAAGAATTAAAAGAGTCTTTTGATAAAAAAGGCATCAGGTACCATATTGACGACAGAGACAACCACTCAGCAGGCTGGAAGTATAATCACTGGGAAGTTAAAGGAGTCCCTATTCGTATCGAAATCGGGCCAAATGAAGTCGACAAGAACACTGCTTCATGCTCAATAAGATTCTCTGGTGAGAAGAAAGAGCTAAAATTCGACAACTTAGCGTCCACACTTGTAAAAGAGCTTAAAAGAGTGCATAATGCGATGATTAGAAAAGCCAGAAAGAACATGGAGAAAAGAACGAAAGATGTCAGCACCTGGAGTAGTTTTATCAGAAACATCAAGAATAAAAATCTTGTGAAGGCACCGTGGTGTGAAAATCCAACGTGCGAAGAGGCCATTACAACCGACTTCAACAAAGTCCTCAGAAGGGCGAAGAATAGGCAGGAAAATAGCGAAGATTCAATCGGAGGAGTGAAGTCCCTGTGCATCCCTGTAGAACACAAAGAGCTGAAGCACGATGAGAAGTGCTTTAAGTGTGGAGCCAGTGCAAAGTCATATACTGTATTCGGCAGATCTTACTAAATTCACGGATATTCAACCGAATGTTTAAAATAATATTCGCTTTCATTATTTAACCCAATTTGCTGTCTTAAGCAGAAATGGGTTAATAGTGAAAGGTAAGGTATATATTGACAGTAAAATATTTGCAAATTTTGATTGTAGACATGAAAGTAGAATTTCGAAAGCTTAGATTTATTTTAATTAGAGCACAGTTATTACGCAACTCTTAATATTAACTGCAGGGACTAGGTCGAGTCTTTTTGATTAGTTTTGAAATATGCTCTGTAACTGATGGGGGTCGACTCTAAAAGTTGATCTGCATTTAGCTCGTAGAAGTCAAAACTCCATCTATTTTCAACTCTCAACTGTGATTGACGCTTCTTAGAAGTATTCCCAGATTGAGGGTCTTGGTCATTTCCATGACTTCCTGCAGCTTTTGGTTGTCCAAAGAGTTGCGCAATATTTATATGATAATCATCAGCGTGATTATTCACATGCTGAGCGGTTCCAAATGTATTCTCCACATTTTTCGGATTGTTTGCTTCAATATCAACAGGCTGGATAGGCTCAAAGTTAGAAAAAGAAAGTTTTCTGAATGGTTGCTCAAATCACTCTTGATTGTTCTTTGATTTATTAATCGTTGCTGAAGGTGGTTCAGAACACGGCTTTTCTTCTCAATTTTCATA
>JAGYYN010017641.1:0-21044 GCA_021441665.1 Euplotes cf. woodruffi 2 WChen-2021 | reverse complement strand
CCTCGAGCAGGCATTTAAAAAGAGTGGAGCTAAATAATTAACTCACTTTACCATATTCAATTTATTAACTAAAAAAGTACTTTTAAGCTTCTGCTTCATTCATAGTTAAGTAATTAAGAGACTAATTGAGTTAAAAAAAACTGTAAATATAATTTTTTAATCGATATCAAATAATTAATTCCTCCTTGTTTGAAAATCCAAAATATTAAGACCAAATATTGACTTATTAGTCCCGACCCTTGCTTAAATTTCCTTCTAGTACAAATTGAAAAAATATACTCCGCAAAGCCTACTTATTAAGCTTCACGTGTAGCTGGCGTCTGACCTTCGGGCCTTTGAAAGGCTGTCTGCGTCTGCCGCGAGTTTTCTTCTTGTTGGGGCATACTTCAATTCCCCTGCAGCTAATTTTCGAAAACTCAATGCTCGGAATGTGCGAGGAACATTGCTGGATACTGTTCTTTACCACTTCGAAGCTGTTTGACACTCGCTGCTGGTCTTTGATGCTTTTCTTAATCAAGTGGTAATCGCTACCGAGAGAGTAGTTTTTGTATGCGAAGCAGTGCTCGGTCCTTAATAATATTAACAACAGGATTTAAATTCAATAAGCAACCGACGTACTTTAATGTACTCATTAGCGATTTGTTATCCTCCCTCATAGGATTGTTGGCTATGCTCGCTGTCCTCATCATAAAATTAATTGTTTTTGAGTTCTTCGTCGGTGACGAAATGAACATCGTGTTCCTTTTAAATGCTGAAGATGTTCTTCTACGAATTAATAGTAAAAACAGATGCTTACAATCCACTCATTTTATTTAAGTATCCCGAAAGGCGAGATTCTTTCGCTTTATCGTTGAATCGTTCAGCTGATGCTTTGTGTGAATGTTCTTCTGGACTCTGTTAAATTATTATGTAAAATAATAATTCGAAAAATGTGAATTTTTATGATGCCAAAACTCAAAATTTTAATTGATAAATCATTTGAAATAAAAATACTCTTAAAACGACTTACAGACTCAATATTTAGATCTGCCATTTTGTTTCGAGCTGCTTGTTTAAGTAATTTTTTAGATGGAGAAATTGGAGTACTACATCTGCTATCTTGGTTTTGACTGTCTTTTGCATTCAGTTGTTTAGTATTATCCATCGATTTGTTTCAGAAAGTGCTTAACATTAAGTTGATTCTATCTTCGTTGAATTGGTATTTCTTATTTCCCCTTTTTCTATATATTTGGTTGATTATATCGACTCTGTTGTTCCTGCCCTGCGTGGACCTGAATAGTCTTTCTCACAGGTCATCAACTTTCTTTTTATCTTGGCTCTTGCCCCTTGAGAAAGTAATCGTGTGGTTGAACTTCATTACTTTTGAGAATCGTGATTGCTGAAAGACAGGTTTGTACTTTCCGACTCCGGGTGTTTGTGAGCTGTTATATATTTTGTCTCTATTTTTCTCGACTAATCGCCATGAAGCTCGAAGTCCCAGGGCTAAAAAGTCAGATCAAAGCTTACCGAGATTCGATCGAAGCTCTGAGCTCGATCGAGTTGTTATCTTTGTTTTTCTTTGTTTTCTTTTTATTTGACGTGTCTTCGATTAATTTTTGTAAGTTCATTTCTTCGTATTCAATCAAGTCAAAGAGTGCTTTTTCTTCTTCGTCCATACGTTTAGGAATTCTTCGTCTGTTAATCATTTTCTTAGGTTTCGGCTCCGTGTTACTCGAAAATGCCAAATATTGACTGATTGTAGACTTGCCTGCCCTCGAGTACATTGGTATTGCGTTACCTGTATTATTTTTTGATTTGTCGATCACCACGATCATCGGTGAGTTTTATTTTATTTTTATTTCAATAAGCATAAAATTATAATTTTGCAATATTTAGATTTTTAAATCCAAATTTAAGAGCGAGTTGGTAAGCAACACTTTACCAACTCGCCAAATATTAGAAGTATAATGAGACTACAGTTTGAGAAAAACTTGCTGCAACAGATCACCAAAGCCCACAATTGATTTTGAGTCCTCGCTCGAGGTCTTGGAATCCACAGAATCGTCGCTCATTTCCTTCACGACTTAACTGAAAGACTGAGGCTGAATCCTGAAGGAAACAAGCCTTACTTGGTGTTTTTACTGCATTTTCAAGATGAAGAACTGCTTGATATGACTTGTGAATATCAAGACTTGGCTATTAAAAAGGTGCAGGAAGGGCAGAACAAACTCAGAGTCAGTCAGTACCTAAAAGGAGGTATTTTTGCAGTCACTCCAAAAATGCTTATCCTTGATTTATTAAGCAAAAAGATTCCCGCATGAATCATCACCGGGATTATCATGACTCAAGCTCAGAGAGTCATCCCGATGAGTCCTGAAAACTTCCTTATGAAGATATTTAGAAAGGAAAACAACACTGGATTTATTAAGTGATTTTCAGACTTACCAATTAACATCGGATCGACCTATGGCAAGATGGAAGAACTCATGAAGATCAACTTTGTCGATAGTCTGATCGTATGACCAAGAAACCGGTCTGATGTCGTTCGTTCGCTTGAAAACTCAGAGACATTTAACATCTTCGAGTGAGAAGCGCTAATGGACAACTCCACAATGACAATACATAACGACCTCATTCGTCTGCTTAAGAACTGTCTCGATGAATTAACGACTCAGACTGCAGAATATAATGTCGAACCTGAGCTGTTCTCACTTTCAGAAGCACTAGAGCCGATGTACGAAATTACAATTCATAAAGTCATGGGGGACAAAATAAACAAAATTGGGGTGAAGGCAAGACAGCTGATCAAAGACATAATCTCGATCAAGCAGCTGTTGTTTAAGCTTCTCACAGGATGCTGAGTCTCTTTTCTTTCTTTACTTCTCGAAATTAAGCAAAGCTACGCTGACTTTACTATTTTCAGGTTTAGCGATACTGAGACATTGCAGATTATAGAAAAAATGGAGGCTTTAGCAAAAAATAGAGTATTTAAAATTAACCCGATTAACATCAGCAACGACGAGATTATGGATTGACTCAGCGACAACTCAGATATGGATTCAGTAGACGTCCAGATCTCAACAGCACCAGTCCAGCAGGAATCAGCGAGTTGTATTACTACGAAACCAACGGACATCAAGTCTTCTTGAAAGCTGAATGCGAGTGGTTATTGTGCTGAAAAGCTCCGAAGTTCGAAGAAGGACTGGTCGATGGACACGATAGCAACGATGGAGAGCAAGACCCGAGGCTACTGGGAGAATATTAAACGTCAGTGCCTCAAAGTTAACTACTACTTGAAGTCCTCAGAGACTGAATTCAGCTTGAATCTTGTAGGAGAAGCAACCCCGAAATGGGACGCACTGATCTCAGTCTTAGAAAAAATTAACGAGGAAGTCGAACAGTCAAAAATAAGATTAAATACAGATGCAGACAAGGCAGATGACTGAAGCACGAATAAACGAAGGATTATGATTGTTGTCAAAAGTGAGAAATTTAAGAAGGATATCGAACGCTATATCGCCTCGTGCTTTCTAAAGAAAGATAAAGGCAAGTCTGTGATTGAACTTAATCTTAAGAATATGCTCAATAAGGAAAAAGAAGTTGAATATAGACATGAAGAACTTAAAAAGCCTGGAGGAAACAAGGAAAAGAAAATTGAGCTATTCTTACTTGAAAAACTATTCATCTTGCTCACTCAAAAATACAATGCATATTTTACTTTTATTAAAGAAAAGTACTGTCGGTGGAAAATTAATAAGCAAAAGGAGCTCAAAAATGTCGTTCAAAATATGAAGCAAGACGAAGCAAATGCTTTATTAACAGAATTTAAGCAGATATGCGAGTCAAATGACAATACAACTTACTTTTCAGAAGCAGCAATGACTGAAGTTGACCCTCTATCATTCAGATATGACAGAATATTTCCTGGTTGAGTCGTGGAAGTTGCATATAACTTCAGAAACACAGAATTCGATGTATTCGCAAGATATTTTAAACCGCATGATATAATCCTTGTAGACCCAGCAATTGAGTTTTTGAGATCAATCGAAACATATAGTGCAAGAAGAAGCAAACAAGACCAGAATGAAAGGTTAAATCTGCACTTGATGTATATTAAAGATTCATATAATTTTTACCAAAACATCCCTCTTTCAGTAGTTAATTATTTTCTATTTGCTCCACGTTTATTAATCATTACTATAATACACAATAAATATATTTTTTTATAACTCAACGAACAACTAATAAACAACTATCAGTGATTATAATCCAAAAGGGAGGAATAAAAACGCACATATGAGCACTATTCATTAGTCAACAGCATTCAAAAAGAAAAAATAGCATTTCTTCGTATTTCTGAGCTTAAAATGTGAAAGGATTTCAAAATCAAGCTCCCCGAGCCTTTCGAAGAAGAAAAGAAAATCATTGACTCATTGCAGAATAAACCGACAATTTACCAGTCAAATAGCAAACTGTGTGAACAAGACAGCTGCCAAGACGCTGCAGTTGAAACGTGGTATATTAGAAAGCAAGTCATGGGTATTGATACCAGAGAATTTTGGAGCCAAATTCCACACTACATTTATCAAGCAGGATTCTGGGTGATTCCCATCCAACTCCAAATTGGAGACTACATACTCTCAGACGATATCGCAGTCGAACGCAAGTCTGTGTCATCTGGAGATTTTCAAAATTCACTTTGATCAGGAAGACTGCTTACTCAGACATCCAAAATGACGAAGTTCTTTAAGAAGCCAATCCTGCTGATTGAGTTTGACGAGTCTATTCCATTCGTGCTCAAAGAAAGGGAGTGTAAATCATTAGCAGAAGATGATATATCACCTGCGAGTATTTTCAGTAAACTATTCGTGCTTGTTTCGAACTTCCCAAGTCTTTTTGTTATCTGGTCAAAGACTCCACTAAACACAGTACAGATCTTTAAATCACTCAAGGAAACTTGAGAAAATCCAGATCTAGATAAAATATCAAAAATCGGTAGGATTAGTGGAAATAAAGAAAACGAAAATGACGATGGCGGAGTTGACCTCATGCGCAATGATAGTCAAGAAGAGGATGAGTACAGTGAAAGCAACAGCTCTTACATCTTTTTATCAAGTCTTCCTGGAGTGTTCAGTGACAATATCGATATAATTATGAACAGCATTGATTCTATGCAAGATTTATGTGAAAAAAGTGAAATCGAGCTTGAAAAACTGATTGGCACAGCAAATTCAATCAAACTTTACTCTTTTTTGCATACAAATTCAAATAAGAATCTTAATAATTAATTATTTTCAATATTTGACTAAATTGATAGTTTTTCACATGATTGAATCCTTTTGTGCAATGGATTTCCAGAATAATTTTGAAAATATAATTATGATCTTTAATCTTACATGATGCAATTAGTGTTGTCTATCTCAACCTTTCGCTTGACTGTGCATTAAAGTACTTTTTAAGCAAAATATAGCCCGAATCGAGCTCTTGAAGAAAATCAAGGTGACATAGTTCACTCAATTCAGCTGCAAAATCAAAATCGTGTTTTACAAATAAGTCATTTAGATTATCTAAATATTAAAAATACTGCATTTAGTGATAAACTGCACTTTGAGTGAAATAAACTTGACTTGAATATTTTAGTTGCCCTGTGGTTAAAAATTTTAGGCTATAAATACTTAATTTGGTTATAACCTCATAACTGCTTTGGTAGCTCAGTAGGTAGAGCGTCAGACTGTTAATCTGCAGGTCGACGGTTCGATCCCGTCCCAGAGCGTACTTTTTGCATTTTTGACTACTCGCTTTCAAATCGCAAACAGGTCGAGGCCGAGGAATCTAACCTTAGCAGAGGGTACTTGTATATCATCAGTCAGCGTTGATAATAGAGATAAGGGCGGTTTGAGCGAGAGTGGGGAAAGCACTCCTTCCTGTATTATTTTTATTATATAAAATTCAACTGGGATGTTGAAGCACAAATAAATCAGTATACTGTATTTTTATTCAACTGCAAATTACTTAATACTACGACGAACCTGTGTTAAATAAATTACTCATACATTGTGGAGCTGTTTAATGAACACTTCAACCTCTTTAGACTAAATGCTAAGCCCAATTGCTTACTGTAAATTTTTAAACTGCAATTTGATACTGTTATTTTGCAGGTTTAGTTTATTTGACAGTAAACTTCTGTTTCCAAATTTCCGCTTTTTATTTAGTGTTTTTCCTTTAAAAGTTAATCACTTAGTTTACTTAGTAACATCAGGAAGCTTTGTGAGCTTTGGTAATTTAGCGGTTTCTTGAAGAGATCTAAATGCAAAATAAAGATTCAGTCAAACCAGTATAGACCGGGCTTATAACTTTTGCGCTTTAAGCTCAGATTTAACATTTGGTTGAATAAACGGTATGCGATTATCAGTAATTGACTTGTGTCAATTGATTGATGTAAATCGTTTCCTTGAAGTTGTAACCATCGAATTTTTATTCGCTCTAAAACATCTGCGTTAGACTGATACTTAAATTTATATTTTTTACTAATACATTTTGAATAATATTTACATACGTAATATCTAAAATGCTCTCTTTGCACTTTTGAGACGGCTTTAAAGGAATAAGCTGACTTGACTTGGGCTTTAAGTTCTTTACTTCAGATAAATCCATATTGACTACCTGAATTGGAGAAAACTCACTTGCTCTTCGAATACCAAAACTGCTTGACACGAAAGGACTCGAAGGGATTATTGCTGGACGGTCGTACTTTTGGTTTATATTTTGTTAAGGATATCTTTTCCAGTATTGCTTCATTTGTTTATTATATCTATTCTTTTTGATTTTGTGCTATGTAAATTAAAATATTAAAACTAGTTAATAATTTTTTGTTCGAAATAAAACAAACTAATATTAAGGATACAAAAATTATAGATAATATCAATTATTGAATCATGCTGTTTAGCACAAAACTATATTCATTTAGTTCTAAAAGCAGCATATTGATCTTGTCGAAGGAACTTAAAAGAGTTACTTTTTGCTTTGAACTTCATCGACGCAGTTTATATTGACTATTGCAACCGTTCTCACCTTGAGTTTACGATCTGGGACTCTAAAAATACCATTACAATAGAAGCTAATACATTTAAAAAGCATAGTTCAAAATGTGCATATGCAAGTACATCTAAGACCAAACATTACCGACTCGTTTTGACTTATTCTTAAAGTAATCTAAGTTTCACTGTTGGATTCTAGCCCATATGAAGCAAGGCGTACCTGAGTCCATCTCACGGACGTATGAGTGTATCTCAGTACTCGTCGACAGAAGAATATCTGCCGTGCCTATTTAAGCATGTCGGTCCGATAGGCTCGCACTTGGCTCTCTCACGGTCTCTACAAAATAACCAGCAAAGGTTACATATTCTATGATGTGGGCGTGTCGTCATCCAAAGCTGTGTGGCGGTCTGTCTGTCTAAACCAGCAGTCAGCAAGGTCCGTTGAGGCGGAGTTACCAGCGGTAAAGCGCGAGGATGTGGGGCATACTAGCGAGGGGGCGTGAGTCATTAACGATTTTTACAATTTTATATAAATTGGAATAGAAATGAGGACCAATAAGATTGCACCTAAACTCAGACCTAATACAGGTACCAGCTGCATTTAGTCTGGTTTGAGAGAGATAGGGGAATTGGGAGGTTGAGAGAGGACGGAGAGACGGGTTGGTGATGGTTGAATATGGTGCTCGTGAGGATTGCAAATGATTTGATTGGATTCTGAAAGGGGTATTTTATTGCCGGGAGTTGAGTTGGATTGGTATTTTGGTTTTTGTAGGTTTGTATGTGCTTAGTCATTTGAGATGTTTGTTTTTAATTGTTTATTAAATACTGTCTGAGACTTCAAAATCTTAATTTTTAAAAATAGAAGCATTTAATCAAGAAAATTACAGTTTCAAAGATGATGAAGATAGATCATCAAAAAATGTTGATGTTATTTCAATTTACTTAAACAACGGAACAGTGATAACTAAAGATCCCCATAATAGTAAAAGTTTATGTTAAATTTGTAGTCGCTTCAAGGCAGAAATTAATTTTAAAGAGTCACTATCCATCGAAGAGCTCTCAGAAAAATGAAATTCCAATTAGGCATACAAAAACTGTTGATATTCAAAATCATCATTCTCAAAAAGAAAAACTACAACCAAAATATACTTACATGAGTGGAAGAAAAGATTCACATAAAATTGAAAGCACAAAGTACACAAGGACAGCATCGAAAATTTCTCACAACGAATCTCATCACTCACTTTTTTAATTCTGAAAGAATTGAAGGCAATGAAAAGCGATCGATGCAAAACAGTTCAGGCCGAACTCAAATGCATAGCAGTGTCCAAAACACCCTTTTCCAAGCGAATTAGCTAAAAATCATATTCATTACTCAAATCAAAAGGTACAGAACAACAATCTAGTATAAAAACAAGTTTAAATCTCGCTGATTTATCATATTCGAAATTAATTATGAATCTGACACATTTCGAAGCTTTAATATAAAATTTCTATGCTGTCTTAAATAAAATAAGAAATACAATCTGCATTCTCCAAAATTTCAGACTCAAATTGAACAGAGTCTCGCATAAAAAATCAAAATGAGGGTTAAAAAACGACTCAGATTTATTTTTTACTTGATCACTAATCTCTTCTTAGATTTTTTAAATTAAACTTATTAAAATATCGATTTTTATTTTCAACACTGCTGGCTTTGCGATCTAGCCAAAATGCATCCCTTCATCGATTTTTAGCTAAAACCCACATTATTACCGTTTTTATTGATCAGTCTTTTTAATCGTTTTATCATAGCCGACGACGAAGAACAAGCCAAGCAGCCACGTGGAAAACATTCAGATAACAGACTCCTTTAACCCAGTTGACATGAGCACAGAGGAGAAGTTGAATAGCAAGTATGAAAATATCGAAGCGGGGACTAGTGGCACTGTCACGCCTTTGAACTTGTCCTTCAAGAACTCTGACATCAAAAGTTCGGTCAAAAAGACTATTCCTTCAGCTGTCCTCACTCTGCAGATTTCAAAGAGAGATCCGATCGTGAGGTCGGTCGACCGCAGGATCGGTAAAAGAAATAATCTGATGTCTTCGAGTCAGGATTTTGGCGCGTCGATCAAAAATAGCTTGGCTTCTTCAGGCAAGAAAACCGGGTCTGGAATGTACGTCAATATGAAAGAACAGCTTGGAAATGCAAACCAAAAACTCGCACAAATGAAAGATGTGAAGTAAACCCTGAAGTCTAAATTATTTAGCACGAAGCTTATGGCTGAGAACAACCAGCTGAAAGTGTACCTCAACAACGCAGATAGTGAGATTCGGGCAAGCAGAGAGAAGATCAATCGCTTTTTCGAACTCCAGCAGCATGTGATGAAACTCAATGAAGAAAATAACTTCTGGAAGTCTCAATACGAATTAGTAAATAGGGAACTTGAAGAAAAGAACGCGATGGTTGAGCATGAGCTTAATTATATCGAAGACTTAAAGCTCGAAATGTTCAAAATTAGAGAAGAACTCAAAGTCAAAGTTAACAATATCGAAAGCGACCATGATGGTATTAGGAATGAAAACTTTTTACTGAAGCAGACTATCGATAAGCTCAAGCACGACTTACTAATCCAGCAGAATGAGAACACTAATCTTAAATGTGATATTGACTCTTTTAAAATGAAGACGAACCAGCTGAATTTAATCATTGAAAATAAGGAAAAAGCATACATAGAGTAAAGCAACAATATATTTGCAGTTTTTTGTAATAAAATATACAAATAGTAGAATAATAACCAAATTTACTTAAAAAGAAATTAAATCTATACTTTTGCTTAATAAAACTAAACGAATTGACAACTATATGCTAAAATATCCAATTTTGCATTTATTGCTTAAAAATTAGTGATTTTGATTTTAAAATGTAATTATTTAAAATTCAAAAAATTGTGAGCAATAAAATTAGTTGTGCCAGAAAATCAAGACCAATATTAAAATTACAATTTTTCACATAGCATGTGTGCGATTAACAAGCAGCAAACCGCAGACTTGCAGAATAAATTCGACCAGCTCAAAAAGTCTTCGGACAGCAAATTAATGAATTCACTATACGACATGAATTTAACTTCAAACTACGAATCGCCATTTCGAAACTTCTTGCCTGGTAGAAGTTTCAAGTCTCCACTGGACGATCGGTTTTCTGATTTGCAAAGGGCGACAAATGAAAACAGCGAGTTTGATCATGAAAACAGCATCACGACCAAGTCGATTAAAATTAATTTAACCGGGAGCGACACCGGTTACAAGAGAAAAGCTAGTAATGAGAAGTACTCTTCTGATTCTGTCAGCGCGGCGCTGTATTGGAACCACAATAGCTCTTTGAAAGCAGCTCCAACTATCCAAAACGACTATTCAATTATGACGGACAAGCTCAAAGGAACAAATACGATTCATATTACAACTGAAAACACTGAAGTCAAGAAAAAGATGGAGGAGCTTGAGTTCAACCTTAAAGAAGAAAAAAGAATCAGCGATCTTATTCGAGACCCTCCCATTCAGTACAGGAAACCACAGAAAATCAGAGAACTGAGGGAAGAACTCAAAAAGGCGCAGAGAAAGATCTACGAGCTTAAGTTTTACTTGAAGTCAAGAGCAGATGAACAGTAGCCATTGCTTCAATATTTGAAATACAAAAATATAAACACTCGGTTTAGAAAATGATTTTATATTACATTATTGAAACGTTTATTTTCCCGTTGCTTGGATTTAAAATAGCTGTGATTTATTTTCAATTTGTTGAATACGCAAAAACTAAATTTTGAATATTTGAAAACAATTAGTCATGATTTTCGGTATCGTTTGATGTATGTTCCTCATCAATTATACCAAGTAACCCAGCAATTTGTTTTTCAAGCAAGTCTACCAATTTCTCTTTTAGGTTGCCGTCTAATCCGTGCTTTTTAGTAAACTCATCAGCGAGTTGCTCAGCTGTGTCTCCTTCGTAGACAACGATTCTTTCTGATCTGCCTGGTCCGAGATTGACATCGACGAAGAGTAGTGGGTTGCCTTCTTCATCTTGGCTTGGTTGTTCCTCTTGTTCTTCGTCATTTTCATTTGCAAATCTTTGATCGTTATCTTGATCATCTTCTGCCTCGTTGTCGGAGTGTACTCCATAATCTGGAGATTCTTGGTTAGCGTACTGTGCAATGTCATCTTGGTCGATGTCGTCGTTGTGCATTGGTTCTGGATCAACATGATTATCGTATCTATCTTCAACTTGCTCGACTTCTTGATCAGGAATTTCTTTATATATTTCCAGATTTGCACCGAATTGCTCCTTTTCTTGCTCCTCAAATTGCTTTCGCTGAGCTTCTCTAGTTGGTTTAGACGCTTTTGGGGCTGGTTTCGAAACAGGAGGAGGATTTGTAGAATTTTTAGCTTGAGAACTCTTAGTTGCTCTCGCTACCGCGTTTCTTTCCTGTGGTGTTCTTCTCTTTGATGCATTTTGAAGTTTAGCAGTTTCTTTTGCCTCTTCCTTCTTTTGTTTTTGTTCTTCATGAGCCTTAGTACTCACCTTTGATTCTTTAACTGGCCTTGTATAATTAACTGGTCTTTTTGGAGCTTGTTTTGGTTGGGTAGGCTTTGCTGCAGCAGAAGTAGTTGGACCTCCATATCCTCTCTCAGTCATCTTCTTTTTAAATTCTCTGTCCTCTCTTGCCTTTTTCATTCTTTCGAGGTTATCTTGAATAGCTCTTTGGTTGATAAAATGTGACTTATCAACGTCTCGCTTGATTTCCTTTCTTGTGTTAGGCTGGAAAGTGCATTCTTGGCCATATTTTTCGAATTCGTACTCTTCTTTACTTTTATCAACCTTATTCTTTTGTTTAGTTGACGCGAGCAAGAACAGATCAAATCACTTATCACCAGTTGACTGCATAGACTCGTCTTGTCTTACAGGAATGTGATCATTAGTAATTGGGTGGAATGTTCACTCTTGAGCTGCCCTCATTTCCATTTCCTTTTTAGTCTCTTCAATCCACTGGTCTCTGGTTGTTTGAGCTGTGAGGATATCCAGGACTGTAATCCTTCCTCCCTCAACATTATCTGCAATCTTCTGTCTGTATTTTTGGGCCAGGCTTTGAGTCGTGTCTGAGAGCACTGGCTGGAAAGTGCAGTTTTGATTTGCCTCAGATTCAATCTTTCTTTTGCGGTTATTTGCCTCACGACAGAATCTAATTCTATTTAAATACATCAGTTTAAAATGCTTTGAAATTTTAGGGCAGTCAGGATAGAACTCTCCATCCTTCATGACTCCAAATTCTTCTTCGGTAGGAGCCTTAACAGAATCAGTGATTTTAACTCCTTCTGCAGCAAGCAAAAATGCTCTGACAACTTCTTTATTGACTCCTTCGTTTTGTGCGCCTCCAAGCCCAGTCCACATAGAGGAAAGAAGAATCCTTTCTTCTGATTCAGAGGATGCGGTGCCTGATAGGAAGCCCATATCAAATAGTAGTTCTCCAAGTTGTCTGTAATTTAGCATTTCAGTTTGTTCTTCTTCGCTTTGCTTAATAACGGCTTCGAATGTTGGTTCAAATTCCTTGTTAAATCTATGAATGAGGTACTCGATGTTGCTTTCGTTGAGCTCTCTGCTTCTCTTATTCATCTCTTTAATGTTAGTCTTCTGCTGTCTCAGCTCGGTCATATCCTTCCGTCTGAGAGCATCGTTATAAAGCAGTTCTTGGACAGGCTTATCTCGTACAATGTCCTTTGACCTTTGGTTGATTTTTGGAGCAAAGGTTTCCTGATCGCTTTTTATAACTGATTTTGCCGGCAGATTTGACAGCCCTTCACCCTCAGATCTTAGTGCGATGTGAGACTCAGCATCACTGATAATTTTACTAATCTTGGATTGCTTGCTGATCCCGTAAAGTCTTTCATGCACAGGCTTATCCGCGTCTTTTCTATTCATCAAAATCTTACGAGAGTTCTCGTTGATTTCAGGATGATAAATAACCCCCATTTCGATTTGAGATTCGTGCTCGAGAATAATATTTCTTTTGAGAGCTTTGTTTTCTTCATGTTTTCTCTGGTCTTCTAAGAACTGATCGAAGTTCCTTCTTTGCACATTATATCTCGTGATGAGTTGAGGCGCGAATGTTCATTCTTCAACTTCCCTTTTGTCTTTTTCTTGCTTAATCAGCTCCATTTTTCTGCGTTTGTTTTCATTGAATTCTTTAATCTTGCCGTCAGTCCGTTCTTTGAGCTGTTTTCTGAGTTCTTTCTTCTTCATCGCTTCGAGGTACTCATCAGGGTTGAGGAGCAAGTCGTTACCTTGCTCTAAATGGATTTTTTCTACGAGCTTATTATAAGCGCTTTTGAAATCTCGGTGCACCTCAGGATCCGCTTGCTCTTCCTCGACGACGACTTCCTCTCCGACGACGAGATAGTCGCCTTCTTCATATGCGTTGCCGTCTTGGGCGTAGTCTTCATTCGACACAACGCGGTAGTTGTAGTTGGTGGCTCTTTGAGGGGGACTGGGTCGGTTTCCGCTGTCTCTTTCGACGTCCTGGTTTCTAAACTTCGTCTCCCGCATTGCATCGACGATAGTATTGGCAGCTCTGGAGGACGCGTGGGATACGTTTTCGTCGAACTCGCCTTCTTGCCATTCGTCGTTAATGTCGAAGTCGTCGTCGTCTTCGATTTCTTTCTGCGGCGAGTATTCTTTGTACCGAGTGTTTGAATTTTGAGGAATTGATTAGAGGAAAAGGGGATTTAGATTGATAGTAGTTTAAAATTTAGGTACTCGCTGTATCCTCTCTGTGCGTTGTTCTTCATGATTGTTAATATTTATTCTATATTGGTTGCTTATTAAACTTAATCTCAAAAAATGCAAAAAAAATTAAGAGTTATTGATTGGGTCTCAATTATTTTATAAATACTCAATTTGGAAAGTTTAGTGCTCATGATTCACGTGAGGTATTAAAAACTAGTGATTAATATTGAAATTATTAGTTTTTTGCTTATTTAAAAAATTTAATATAAATTTCATTTTTAGTTAAGTTTAAATATTTGTCATAAAAGGGGACTTTTGAGATAAATTATAAAAATATTGATAAACATGTATTCCAATCAAATCCTTAAGCCAAATTTTAATATTTTAGCTAAAAAATCACAAACTTCTTCTATCGATATTAATGAAAGAAATTTAATAAGAAGAAAATAATGAACTCAAATACATTATTAATTCTGGAGAGGCATGTGCTCATTTGTGCTTAAGCAAAACAGAGTCTGCCTCAATGACAGCTGAAGAAAAGCAATGTGCTAAACGATGTTCAGAAAAAAGTTATGTTGCTTCAAGACTCATGATGTACCAAATCGCAAATGGAATAACAACTCTATCTATTAAAAAGATAGAAGAAAAGCTTAATAGTTTCGATCAATAATCTTTCAACATCAATTATTGAATATATTGGAAATTATTCGATCATCTTCTCTAAAATTTTCAAAGCTCTCTTTTTCTTTAATTGTTTCATCTGTTCTTTCGATTCTTCGTCAAGTTTATCATGTATATGTTCAAGTTTGATATTATCATCGCTTTCGACCATCTTTTTGCTATTTTCCACGATCATATTCCTGTACTTGTTTTTGAACATCCCCTGCAAATACTTGACCAGAATTTTGAAGTGCGCAGTCGGAATCTTTTCGACCGAGAACATATTCCTGACTAACCATCGCTCTCTGGTCTTTCAAAACCTACAAAAACATTACACCGATTGCAAGCGGAGAAATTATGATGAAATAGAACTCACTTCCACTCGTCTTTATTGTGTTTCCACTGAGAGAGGTAGTTAAGGGATTCCTTTCTCGCCTCGGACTCTTCTACAAGTGTGAGCATCTCTTCATAAGTCAAGTTCTCCTCCTGCGCTTTCTCCTTTAGCTTCTGTTGTCTCTTTTTAGACCTCTTCTTCTTTTTATTTGTCGGCATTGAATTAAATATTGCAATAAACACTCATTTTTCGCTTATTATTTGCTTTTGTTGATAAAATTATCATCAGCAATGAAGGACTACATTAAGAAGGATTCCGAAGAGTGGGACGACTTCATCAAAGAGATCATTAGCATCAAGTCTAAGTCCAATCGCCAGGTTCTGTGAGTCAAGTGCTGGGTGCTGCTCAACTACGAGCAGAAAATCAAACATATCAAGTTCCTCCCAGATCATGAAAAGTATATACTGACATCGTCAAAGTTCGCATCTGCTTGGCAGATCTCGTCACTCGCTCTCGCGTGAAATAAAATCGTTTATAAGCCTGACGGAGAGTTTATTAAGTCTCCGTTTCAAGAGACGATTGCGAATAATCCGACTGGAATTCAAACGAGTGGTTCGCAACAAACAGCAACCATCAACGAAGCTTTGGTACTCTCAGCAGTCAATGATGTAGCCAATGATGAAGGCTCAGACAATGCTGACCAGCTGCATATTGAAGAGTCAAAGGAAGAGATAGGTAATCATTCACCTGTCTTTGTATCTTTAATTATTAATTTACTTATTATGCTTTTTAGTGGTCTTATAAACACTATTTATTTGTATAGTAGATGCAGAAAACAACCAAATGAAACCTCCAACGCTTGAAAATCTTGACGAAAAAATTAAAACACTTCAAAATAGCATTGAAAGCCTGAAAATTCTATTTACTCAAGTCCTTGAAAGAGTAAATGTCGTCAATGAAGAAAACAGTTTCTTGAGAAACATGCTAATTCAACAACAAGCTAGTAAAATCTCTTTAAAAAGCATTTGATAAAGAATATGATATGAATATATTAGATTTTTAGTAAACAATCTCGTAATTTAGTTGCATTTGCAGCTTAACTTGATGTGAATATTATACTAAATTTACGACCGTTCGGCAACATTATTAATCTGCATATTATGCCATATGTGAAGGATATAATATACTGATTAAATACTAAGTCTTAAAAAATGATTTTAATTGAAAAACTACATTTTTACAATTCCAAATCCAACTAATGATTTACTTCATATTTCTTTTTGCTTTGAGTCAGTATCTTAGAAATAGTGAGTAAGTAAAATATAGTCCAGGCAAGCAGACAGCCTTATCAAGGCTATGAAGAGGCGCCTGTAAACGCATCAAATCAGCTACCAAGTTTAAATTACTCAGCGATGCAGCTGAATAGCCAACAAGTATGAATTATCTTGTAATAAGTTATCATAGAATACTTTGTTTAACAGTCAGTCTAATAATGACATGAATGAAGCGCAGAGGTTGATTTCGAATATAATGATGAGCTCAGGACTCGCCCCAAACAACAGACAGTTTATTCCAAATCCAAACAACTACTAATTGCTTGACTGTTGTTACAACCGTAGTCCAGACTTTATGCTTTATTTTATCTTTCTGTCAGTTGGATACTAAAATAATAAGCTGTTAATGTATTCGAATGATAAATTTATCAGTCCTCAATTAACATTAAAACTACCTAATTTACCAAATTATTTTCAATGTAATATTTTTACTTAAATCAAAATTTGTTGTGATGACGAGCTGTTGTTGTTCGAAAAGTAGTCAAATAAAATTATTTTAGTTAACTTTTTAATGAAAGACTGGAAAATTGAGCCTTCATTATTTCTTTACGATTAAGTGATAAGCTTACAAAATCTATTGAAATTTCACAGCGAATAAAATCCCTCAAGTAATATTGAATTTAAGTGCTTTATACTGATTCATTAAATATTAAAGATACAGATTTTAAAAAAATATTCTGCTTATTTTTTCTTTGAAAGATCAGATAGACTAATTAATTGAGTAATTTTAGCGAAAGTAAATTAATTTTGCACCAAATCCACTCCTACTTTGTTTATTTTTACAAAGCAGCAAGGCCAAAAATAGTAAGTACGTGCATGTTCTGGTGACTGCCTGCCCACCATACTTCATCTTACGAGTGTAATTTAAAAGAATCGAAATTGAACTAATAAATCAATAAAAATGCCTTCAATAGTCGGAAAATATTCGCTCGGTAAAACGCTTGGCGAAGGGTGGAACTCTAAGTAAGCACGAGGCTGGTTTAACACCTGTTTAGAGTCAAAATAGCAGTTGATACGGAGACTAATAAACAATACGCAATGAAACTGATGTACATCGATGATGCAAAAGACCAAGAAGATTTTGATCTTAGACTCTTCCTCATCCTGATGAGCAACGAAGTGCAAAGATTGCAAAAGTTACCCAAACACCCAAATGTAATCCAGCTGATAGACTACAATTGGGAAGCAAAACTCGTTCAGAAGTCAGGTGTCGAGAAAGAAGTGCTTACAGTCGTATTAGAACTCGCAAAAGGAGGAGATTTGTTCAACTACATCTTCGCAGTTAACAAAGGATTCTCTGAGCCTATTGCAAGATACTACTTCATCCAGCTGATCAATGCAATCGAGTTCATGCACAGCAACAATGTTGTCCACAGAGACTTAAAACTCGAGAACTTGCTTCTTGATGAAAATTTTAATCTCAAAATTGCTGACTTTGGCCTTTCAACAACTGTAGAGTCTTCCTATGGAGGAGGAGTGATGTACACCAGAGTTGGGACTGAAAGATACATGCCTCCAGAGATGCTTGAGAAAAACGCTTACATCGGCATCTGTGCTGACCTCTTCGCAGCGGGAGTTATCCTTTTTGTATTAGTGATGGGGATGATGCCGACTCACAAAAGCGCTGAGTCAAATGACTATCTCTACAGATACTTCAGAAAGAAGGAGTATGAAGAGTACTGGACTATCATCGCAAACATTCTCAACCTCGATTTAGGAACAATCAGCGAAGACTACTTCCACTTGGTAACAACTATGCTCAAGTATGATTTCCAGCGAAGATTCACTGTCGACGAGATTAAAGAGCATCCTTGGCTCAAGGGCCCAGTCGCGACCGAAGAAGAAGTCAGAAAAGAACTGGAACTCAGAAGGCGAGAAATCAACAAAAGAATGAGTGGCGATGACGAAGAAATCGACGAAGATGAAATCATCGAAGGACATCAAAATGCCTATGTTGAAAACGAACGAGGAGGTGATGATGAGTGGGAGGAAGACGCTCAACTCAGAAAGATCAAGGTGTATGATGGCACGATTCCAAAACTGACTGAGTTTTTCTCAAGCTTCAAACCTAACATCCTCCTTGGTGCTCTGATCAACTTTGTGAAGCAAAAGAACATCGAGTGTGACATTGCTAAAAATCAGTACAAAGCAACAGTGCAAATGGCTTCTGAAGAGGAAAATATTGTTGATTTTGTAGTCGAAATTCAGAAAGTTAAAGAAAACAGTAAAGAACAAGAGGAAGGCACACTTGTAGACTCGGATGATGAAGAGTGCCTTGAAGATGTCGATGAAAACGCTGGCACTGAACAAAAGTATTGCATTTCATTCAGAAAGAAAAAAGGACCGCTTGCTGACTTTGCTCAAATTTACAGAAACTTTAGAATGTTTTGTGGTCAGTTAAACGATACTGGAAAGCCACAAGATGGAGAAGAAGATGAGTAATATATTATGCATTAAATTATAACTCAATAAAAATAACCTTAAAAAAATTATGTTTTCACAAAAATTACTTCGTAATTAAATATCTCATAGTATTTTGAATTATTACCAAATGCAAAAAGTGTAATATTTTAAAAGTTGATAATATTATTTAATAATATTAAATTTGATCGCATATTGTATTTTTATTATTAAAGCAGATCTGACTATAAATATTTGTTGAAATTGTAATTATAATATCATTTCAATAAATTTACTTATGCAGACTATCAGACACTTTAGGAACAAAATGCTTCAGTTGTCATGCACAATTGACAATGAGCTGTTGATTGAGGATTTAGGGTAAGAATTTTTCACATCAGTATTTAAGTCACGCGTCTTTTACACAATTCTGATAACTAAAAATGGATTTGTACAAATCACTAAATTTAAAGCATATTTTTAGCAAAAAGAGAACGTACGTCACAACTAATTGTTTTATAGGCAAGTTCTGATTCAAGCTTTCGACACCGCTCAAAGCCAAAATCCTGAAAGCCTGAGAGAATTCGACGTGTTTTTCGCGAATCATTCACAAGTTGGAAAGCAAATGTTCAGGAGTTACATATCTTCACCGAAGCCTTCGAAAGCAGACATTAAGTCAGAAGATCACCAATGCTATATCCCGATAGAGGAGGAGTCAAAGGACGATCAATGATTACAAATAAACAAGTCTGACTCTGAATGCGACCAGAAGCCCAAAGCCTTTGGGGAGAAGTCCTGGATTCCTAAGAATCTGGTCGATGATGACCCCCAAAACGTTTCAAGCAATAAAGAAAAGGAATTTATCAAGTATCGACTAAATAATCCAAGGATCACTAAGAAAGGAGACCAAGTGGTCTCTGAAGGCATGTGCAATGCTTACTTCGAGCAGAGGAGGAACGTTCTCGCACAACTCCTGCAGTCTTACAAGGACGATGACGTTGTTATCCACCCACTGATGAAGAAATATAAACCTAGAAATTATCGAAGCAAGACTATTGGATCCAGGTACAGGGGCGTATCCAAAAATAAGCACAAGTGGCAAGTCATGATTATGGGAAATTTTAAGAAGTTCTACATTGGTGGGATCAAGACTGAGATTGACGCAGCAAAACTTTACGATAAACTCGCTATTTTTTATCATGGAATGGAAGCAAAAACTAATTTTAGATATACTAAGAAAGATGTTGAGATATTGATCGCTGAACCAATTGACTCACAGCAATAGATTTATCAAGATCACAAAATTCGAATATAAACTTTGATTGTAAAAATCTTTTTAACTTCAAAAGTTGGACTTCGTGAAGATTTAGCTTTATCAATTTTATAATAATTTTATCAGAGTATTAAAGATGTTTATTGCTAAAATATTAAATATGAAGCATTAAATTCAATTAGAAGCTAAGCTTTTACCATATTCAAAATCATCTGTACAAAAAACGTAATTAGTGCACAAATTTTGATTGGTTGCTTGGACAAATTAAAATGACATGATAGTTATTGAATTCAGTTACGTAACTCGATTGAGTACCTGAAATTGCGTCACAAAAACTCAAAATTTAAAATACACTTGTATAACTTGCAAAGCTGAATATCTAAAAAGAACTATAGCACTTCACTTAATCTAAATTTCTTTGTTTAAATATGTAATATTACCATTTTCTTAAGATATTGAGTCACATAGATATTTTTAATTTTAGAAATCTTAAGAGCTTTGCTCAGTAGGAAATTCCGGTGTCCGCAATTATTATTTTTTAATTTTTTATTTACACGTCATTTTATTTCGCTTATAAACACTTGGTGACTTCGATCATGTCTGTTAAGCATACAAAAAGCAAGCGACACCGAATTCTTCTTGCTTTAGATCTGTGAAGGACAACTATTTAATGTCTTTATTCGTCTGATTCTGCTTGTCATATTCTCACCGTGACTGACCCGCGCATCTAACGCAAGATTTATACAAATCCGGAAATCAATAAATAAATCGAGTGAATTCTAATAAATTCTAATATAATTATTGAAAAATATGATCCACAGGTTGTACAGCAAAAAACTGGGGTTTAGGTTTAGCCCCGTCTGCAAGCGGTTTATATACACGAGTTTTTATGCGAACTCACGCTTTGCAAAAGTCGATAACTCACCTGATTTTTCAAAGGAAGAAGAAAAGGTTATCGCATACTGGGACAAGATCGACGCATTTAAAAAGCAGCTGGAGAACACGAAACACTTTCCTCCTTATACTTTTTATGATGGACCTCCATTTGCAACTGGACTTCCACACTACGGACACCTCGCAGTCGGCGCGATTAAAGACACTGTGTGAAGGTACGCTTCACAGAATGAGAGATACGTGGAAAGGAGGTTTGGCTGGGATTGCCACGGATTGCCGATTGAATACGAAATCGACAAAAAGCTCGGGCTCAAAACTAAAAAGGACTATGATGCCATCGGTGTCAAAGCTTACAATGATCACTGCAGAGAAATCGTCA